>RPOG01001120.1:0-182150 GCA_008086565.1 Thalassoma bifasciatum
AAGTGTATGCAGCGGAAATTCCCTTGCAGCAGCATTTAAAGGGAAAATTTCGCTTTTATCGAAATTCAATTTGTAGCCAGAAATATGACCAAATTTTTCTAAGGTTGAGATCAAAGAAGGCACAGATTTAATGGGCTTAGAGATATAAAGGAGCAAATCATCTGCATAAAGCGATGTCCTCTGCTCAATCCCATATCTTGTCACTCCAAAGATACCAGGGTTGGAGCGAAGTGCGATAGCAAGGGGCTCAATGACCAGCGCGAAGAGCAAGGGAGAAATAGGACACCCCTGTCTCGTGCCCCTGGAAAGAGGAAAGTAATCTGAATGGTTATGGTTTGTTCTGACAGAGGCGAGTGGGGCAGTATACAGCAAAGTGATCCAAGAGGTAAATTTTTGTCCAAAGCCGAATCTCTTCAAAACATAAAAGAGGTATCCCCACTCGACTCTGTCGAAAGCCTTCTCGGCATCCAGGCTAATCACAAATTCAGGGTCATTGGAATTGGAGGGGTTATACAAAATATTNAAGGGGCTCAATGACCAGCGCGAAGAGCAAGGGAGAAATAGGACACCCCTGTCTCGTGCCCCTGGAAAGAGGAAAGTAATCTGAATGGTTATGGTTTGTTCTGACAGAGGCGAGTGGGGCAGTATACAGCAAAGTGATCCAAGAGGTAAATTTTTGTCCAAAGCCGAATCTCTTCAAAACATAAAAGAGGTATCCCCACTCGACTCTGTCGAAAGCCTTCTCGGCATCCAGGCTAATCACAAATTCAGGGTCATTTGAATTGGAGGGGTTATACAAAATATTGAATAAGCGTCTAAGATTGGAGAAGGCATGTCTATTTTTGATAAAGCCCGTCTGATCGGGGGAAATCACAGATGGTAGTATGGTCTCCAGGCGCAAGGCTAGAAGTTTGGCTAATATCTTGTAGTCCACATTAAGTAAAGAGATTGGACGGTACGAGCTACAGGAGAGGGGGTCTTTGTCTTTCTTCAGAATTAATGAGATGGATGCTTGCAGTAAGGACTGAGGAAGGGTGCTGGCTTCAAAAGAGTGTGTAAACATGTTCAAGAGGAGAGGAGCTATTTTAACCATAAATTTACGATAAAACTCGATGGGGAACCCATCAGGCCCGGGGCATTTGGATCTCTGCATAGAACTTGCTGCTCATGAGATCTCCTCGATGGTGAAGGGCTCATCAAGTTGCAGCTTAGCTAATGTATCTATTGTAGGGATTACAAGAGAATCGAAAAAGGCACCAAAAGGAGGAGAGTCACCGACCTGTTCTGACCTGTAAAGGGAGGAATAAAAATTTCTGAATTGGTTATTAATTTCCTGTGGATCAGTAGTAACACCACCAGGAGTTAAAATTTGAGGGATTTGGTGAGCTAAGGATAATTGACGCAATTGATGAGATAATAGTTTGCTTGCCTTATCTCCATGCTCATAAAAGGAGTATTGCGATTTCAGCAGCATCTCCTCCACCTGGACAGCTGAGAGGTTATCAAACTCTGTTTGTAAAGACAGGAGATCTTTATAAATGGCTGGAGAGGGAGAGGCTGCGTAAATACTATCAAGCTGTAATATCCGGGTTGTGAGTTCTGTCAATTTCTTCTTTCTCTGCTTTCTTTCAAAACTAGCGTAGGACATGATTTCACCCCTGATGAAAGCTTTAAAAGTCTCCCAAAGTAGGGAGGGCGAGGTGTCGGGTGTGTCATTTGTGGCTATAAATAGGTCTATTTTGGCTGACAAAAACAAAACAAATTTTTCATCAGACAGCAGACGAGGGTTAAAACGCCAGGGTACAGATGAACGTTGATCCCCGCCCAATACTAAGTCTAAGGTTAGAGGGGCGTGGTCAGATATTACAATGGCATTATGAGAACATGCACGAACGTTAGGAATGAGTCTATTATCTAAGAGAAAGTAGTCAATGCGGGTAAAAGTGCGATGAACTGGGGAGAAAAAGGTATATTCCCTGCCTTTAGGGTTAAGGAAGCGCCAAGAGTCAATCACAGAAAATTCTTGGAGAAATGCCTGAATGGTCCTAGAGGATTTTGACTGGTTACAAAATTTGTTTGATGAGCGATCTAAAGGACCCAACCAGCAGTTAAAGTCTCCACCAAGCACAAGGAGATCTGAAGACATATCTGGAAGTTTAGAAAAAAAAGTGCTAAAAAAATTGCTATCATCCCAATTGGGTGCATAAACGTTAGCAAGAATCAATTTGGTGTTATAGATACTCCCAGTGACTATGATGTATCTGCCATTAGGGTCAGAAGTAACATTAGAAGGAACAAAAGGCACNTTGTTTGATGAGCGATCTAAAGGACCCAACCAGCTCAATTTCAGAGGTGGTTCGTGTTCCTCTAGACTTCTGTATAGACCTTCAAATCTTTTTTTTCACGATTTTTTTAACGATAGTAGGGTTAACCCACGTATTTGCAATCGTTCTTAGTTAAACCACAATATCTATGAGGGTCACTGATACTACATAGACGGTAATCCCAGTCTTCATTGTAATCTTCCTTGTTTTCCGTGTGATTTATGAATTAAAATGGCAGTGCCTCTGGCTTTGCTCTGAAAAGAGGAGTGGAATAACTGGCCAATCCAGCCCTTTTGTAATCGAAAATGATCAGAGACCTTTAAGTGTGTCTCCTGCAGGAAGATTATTTGGGCACCCAGATGGTGGAGGTGGTGCAGGACCTTACTTCGTTTTACCGGCTGATTTAATCCCTTGCAGTTCCAGCTGCAAAACTTGAGGATGTTACCAGATAGTTGACCTCCCGAACCTGGTTGTTGAGTCATATTTCGTCAGGAGAGAGACAAGATAAGACAATAAGTTTACTCTTATGTGTATATTGGGGATCAGACCTCTGGGTGAAACTGGAAGACCAAGTGCAACAAATGAAATTGGAAGAATACCGAACAAGAACAGAACAAAATAAACATGTGAACAGCGACTTAACAGCTGAAGCATCTTCCCAAACAAGATGCGCGCACCCTACTGTAGGTAAACCACTAAGCACCCCTGAGAAGTAAAGGTGACTCAGTGGTACATTAGAGCCCTGCTAAGCCAGAGCAACAACACAACAACTGCAATGAGTGAAAAAAGGTTCTGATAGAAAAAAAAAAGCACAGCCTAGAAGTCTGTATTAGCTAGGCGAGGTAGAGTAGATCAGTAACAAAAGGGGTATAGTAGGTTACGAGGTATATGAAATTATAAACTGATCATTGCCTGTGCTTAAGTTCACAGTCTCTGCCCAGCACATACCAGCATTAATTTAAAGAGAAAAAAAAAAGGATATGAACAGATATCAGCACTTTCAGTCTGGACCATGTGGATTTGGAGAAACAGCCCTCTTGAGGTTCCGGTTGATGAAGTCAGATGCGGCCGCAGGATCGGTAAACTTGTGGAGAGTTCCATCTGGAAGGGTGATCCTCAGATCAGCAGGGTAGAAAAGGCCAAACTTAACGCCTGGGCAAGAGTGAAGGAGGCGTTTGGGATTTCCAAACTCTGCACGCCTCTTGGCTATAGAAGGGGCAAAGTCAGGGAAGATAGAGAGCCTTTTGCCTTGAAACAGGAGTGGAGCCGCTTCCCCTGCCCGGCGCAGGATCTTTTCCTTAATGTGGAAGTAGTGAAGCCTCATGATGAGTGGTCGTGGAGGTCCTCCCTCTTTTGGTTTCTCTCTCAAGGATCTATGCGCACGATCCAGAAGGGGCTTTTCATCAAGGTTGAGGATTTCCTGCAGGAGCTGAGAGATGAATTCTCTTGGGCGATTACCTTCTAGACCCTCTGGGAGACCAATCAGGCGAATGTTGTTGCGTCGTGATCTTCCCTCGAGGTCCTCATATTTTGACTTTAGAGCCTTGACTTCTCCCCCAAGAGCAGACACTGTCTCACGTAAAGAGACCAACTCATCACTACAATAGGTGGCTGAGGTCTCAAGTTCCTTTATTGTGGCGCCCTGAGAGTTAACTGTGGTCTGCAGGTTAGCTAAAGACGACTTCAGCTCATTTTTAACAGAGAACAGTTCAGACCGGAGTGTTTGAGAAAAAGAGTCAATTTTTGAATCTAATTTGTCACATATGTCTTGTCTCAAACCTTGTAGTGCTCTGGTGAATGTCCTTGCATCGAGCGGGGTCGCCCATTCATCGCTGTGTTCCGCATCCGCCAAGGTGCCGTCTGAGAGCGTCGGATGTTTAGGCAAAGACGGTGCTCCACTGGGGCCTACCTCCGTTTGGCACTTTCTGGGTCGAAGAGCGTCCTTCTTGTCCCCCAATTTGGAACTGCTCGACATCTTGCCGGATGATAGATGGAGCTGTTCGACAAACAAGTTTGGTCCGAAGTCCGGTTGGAGGAGTTTGGTAATCACGGCGTTAGCCTCGTTAGCCACAGGGCTAGCTCGTGGCCGGGAAGTGCCCACCGTCAGTCAAGTTGCGCCAGAAAAGTCTTTGAAAGAAGACACTTAAGTCTATGTACTCACTTTAAGGCGTTAGAAAAAAACGGAGAAACCTCCATTAATGTATACAACCGAGAAGTGTAGATCGGGGGGGTTGTTTCAGTCACAGCCAGCCGTATGTCCGGGTAGCGTTAGCCGATGCAGGGAGTTGGGCTCTCGTCGTGACCTCCGGATCAATTGGATTTATAGTATGGTTTGAATAATTGATGGAGAGGAACTCGAGGACTGTTATATAGATGTTAAGGCTGATATCTTGGAATACTTAGGCGAAATTGTGCTTTAATATTAGTTATTGTGTCATTGCTCGGCGGAGCCCCAGGAAACACGTCTTCACTCCATGACGTCCCACCGCGTCCGATAATAGTAATTTCTAGGTGGGGGTTTTGCTTTTGCAACTGGTTTTGAGCTTTTTATTTTTTGTCTTGTTTATAAAATAATTTTAGGGGCTTTTCATGCCTTTAAAGTGTTAAAGGAGAAAAATACAAAGAATAAGGGGGGGACGGAGAGCGGCGTTGTCAGATTGAAAGCAGAGCTGCTTGGGTGTGACCTAAGCCGTTCCACTATTTGCTGTCTCATTTCGAATTCATCCGGTTTCTTTTCTTTTGAACTATTTCTGCCTTGGAAAAAACTCTTTCTTTCAACTTGAGTACACAGGAAATGTTTGTAAAGGTTCAGGTACACTGTTTTGTGGATGGCCGAGTATTTAAGAGAGATTTCTATTCATTCCAGGAGGAAACACCAAATAGGTTCTTCAGGTTCTCCTATCTTGGAGCGCACTCTATCCCACTGTGTGATTCACATGACGGACCGAACCGATAAAGTAATTTGGTGGTGTTCAAAGCACTGAACTGCGTCAAACGTTACTCAGTACACACAACACGCAGTGTTCAGTGTACTGGTTTGGTGCGAAGCCGTGTCACCAAACTGTATAAACAGAGTACTCGAAGGGGTGTACACAGCCTCGGAGACCACAGTTTCCTGGTAGTGATCTATATTCTGGGACGACATGTACCTATGTAATGTTTCCAATGTGTCCAACAGTAACGGGACCAGATCGGACCTACAGAATGCTCCATGGCTTAGTCCAGCCGTCTATGGCATAGACTGGATATAAGGGACATCAACAAATAATGGTATTTTCGTCGGTAGAAATCTTGATGAAAATTCTTGTGTATGTTTTGCATTAGCCTCGAATTTGAACAGGAAGAGGAGGATCAGAGACTGATGCAGAAACTTTGAATGACCTGACCAGACAGCAGCTCAGAGTCACAGAGAGGACAAAAGTCTTCAATAAATTAAACATTTGGATGACTTTGGTTGTTCTTAAGACATGACTAAAGAAAAATTAGGTTTCATGCTTTGTTAGTTCTCCAGTCATACTTGCATGATTAAATTCTATAGTTAATAAAAACACATTTTCTTCCACATCCAGTCACTTACACGTTTTGTCTGCTGTTTATACCATCACAAACTCAACATGAAGAGGTAATTTTTCATTTAACACATATGTTTGGTCAAATATCCTCTACATTTAGCTAAACCCTCTGAATGTCATGTTTTTGACAGAGAAGGCTGTTCTAAGAGATCTTTAGAACTTGTTTTTTTTTTCAAGGTGAGAGGTGGAGTCCCCCCCCCTCTTTATATGAAAGGCGGAGCCAATGATTCAGCCTGTATGAAACCTTCTCCCTGCAGCTCAGTCACAGCTGAAGCCTGACTATCAGTATGTCAAACAGCCGTCCTCCTTACACAGAATGTTAGAAATGCAAATACACCTGTGATTTCCACTTCTCTACGCTCGGCCGGGAACTCAAACTCAACCTTTTCTTACTGCTGTGACGACTGAAACACCTTTAGCTCCAAACTTTTCCCTTCCAGAGTGGCTGCAGCTTTCCCCGTGTTTGCTCATATCAGCTTCAAATATCAGAGCGCAGCCTGGCAGGAAAATTGAGAGAGGAAGCGGGACGTTTTTTGAAGTCGCTTTAAAAGTTTTCTAGCAGCTGAGTGGATGTGAGGGGAAGTGAGGATAAAGTCTGTCGGTGTGCCAGCTTTTTCTAACTCCAGTTTAATGTGGGAGCTGGGAACACACGTCATCGTCCTGCAGAAAATGTGTTCATGCACACACACACTGCTCAGGCTGATGCTCTGTTATTTATTCAGTGCATTGTGTAACATCAAACAGACTGCTGTGTTTCTCATTTCAGGAAAACTTGAGTTTTCATCAGAATCAAAAAACTCTAACTAGTCAGGATGTCTGAAAAGTCCAAACTTCATAGCTGCATGTTTACAGTCCCTAAATCTCATCACCCCTCCTCACTGCAGTATGATAATTATTTTAGACAATAGATGCTTTTACTAAAGCTGTTCTCACAGTGTGTGGACTTTACTGCCCTCTAGAGGACACATATTTCTGTGGTTGCTGCACTGTACAACCCAACAGCTTTATTGACTCAAAGTATGACGTACCATGACTGAGTTATCAAAATCCCTTTTTTCTCTAAAGTCCAAAAGTAGATTGAACAGGTAGAAGGAGAAACAGGAATGCTTGGCCTTGAGCGTGTGGAGTGAACAAACCTCAACTTTGCCTGCACTATGAACTGCACTGACAGACAGGTTTACACATGAAGTTTTCAATTTAGATTTCCTACCCATGCCTGGGTTACCCTTTTCTTTTACTTAGCCTTAGCATAACATTTTCTAACTGATAAGTTAAGCAGTAGTAGTAGCTCAGTCCATTGAAACTTGGCTTGGTACCCCAAGGAGGATCACGAGTACGAGTCCCTGCGAGTGGTTTAGATGGATTAAGATTGGAAACTGGGCTGATAGCTGCCAGTTGGCATAACTTGCACAATCAAATCCTCAGCTGCTCAGTGTTGTAAACTTACTTGGACAGTCCTTGTTAATAGACATCTCCATCCCAACAACAGTTGTCAGTTGTTGCTTGGACGAGTAGTTACAAGAAGCTCACTGCTGTGAAACTTTGTACTTGAAGTACAACTGTTACCAAACTGTTAAGCAAAGCTGCAGCTTCCAAGTTGTACCCAGAATGCCTTTGTGCAATTTGTAACCAAACAGTTGTTGTTTCCGCGAGTGAGAAGAGAAGAGGGCATGACGCCCTGCTGTACATTAGTGAATCACGTTGGTGTCAAAGGCAGTAGAAACACCACGGCATAGACTGGCTGTCCAATTGAACAGTGAAAAAATAGTGTTTACTTACAGAACTCTAATGAGAATCCCCCGTATTCATACTTATTTTGAATTGAGATATTTCACTTCATTTTTGTGTTTTTTGTATGGCAGAGGAGGTGCCAGTCATTTCCTTTTTTAAAAAGAATGTAACAGTGTGTTATGTATCAAATTTCAATCTATGACCGTACATGGTAAAATAATGGCAATACAGTATTGTACTATAAAATCTAAATATGAAGATGTGTGTTACGCTACAGTATTTGTTTCTATCTCAGAAGAAACTCGTTGAGTTTGCAGGATCAAACTGTGAAGAACTGTACATTTTGAAATTCAGGCCTTCTGTTTGAAAACTTAGGTGATGACAGTCTCTGGATCTCAGCCCAGAGAAGATTCTCTCCCTCAGCCCCCCTCTCTCTCTCTGTCCTGTGCGGTCCTCATCCATCACCTGAATTTGGCGGTGGCCTGGGCGACATTGTGTTTATGCAACTTAAAGAGCTTTTCTGTGCCGGCCGCGGTGATGTATCGCCCTGCAGCCTGAAACAGATGATGTGTGCAGGAGGAGGATGGGAGGATGGATGAGGGCGCCGAGGCTCGCCCGGGGAACCTGTCGATATTCACGTTTAATAACAGTAACAAAAAATGGAGTGTTTGGGATGAAGAGGGGTGGGAAGATTTAGAGGCTTTTTCAGGAAAGTGCAGCATCGGTGTGCTTCAATAGAGGAACCTGTCAATATTAATGCTGATAACATAAAAAACAGGAGCGTGTGGGATAAAAAAGGACTGTGGGGAGCTTCCCTGGATCGGGCCTTTGGTTCCATTTACTGAAAGCATTCACAAATTATATGAGACTGAAACTAACTGAAGAATTCAGCTATCAGGTTTGAGTTTGAAATTTGTGAAATAATTTACAACTTTTGTCTTTAATTAACTCGAAATTTTGAATAATTACGGAAGTGCAACATCTGGATTTAAAATAACCTGAGCAAAAGTGCTAAAAGCCACAGCTCATGGAGTGTCTGTGTGTATGTATATTCTGTGCTGTACTCTATCATATATATATAAATATATAGATATATATATCTATATATATACACACATATATATATATATGTATAGTGCCCAGCATAAATGAGTACACCCCCTTTGAAAAGTAAGATTTTAATCAATATCTCAATGAACACAAGAACAATTCAGAAAATTTTGACAAAACTGAGATTCATGGAACATTTGCTTCACTCACAACATGAAAGTAAGATTGATAATATAACTAAGATTACAAAATCATCAGTTTTACTCAAAATAGCTGATGCAAAAATGAATACACCCCAAAACAAAAACTACGACATGTAGTATTTTGTATGACCTCCACGATTTTTGCGGACAGCACCAAGTCTTCTAGGCATGAAATGAACAAGTTGGCAACACACTGCAACATCTATCTTCTACCATTCTTCAAAAACGACCTCTTTTAGAGACTAGATGCTGGATGGAGAGTGATGTCTCTTTAGAATTCCCCATAGGTGTCCAATTGGGTTCAGATCAGGAGACATAATAGGCCACTGAATCTCTTTCATCCTGTTCCTCTTGAGAAATGCAGCGGTGGCCTTGGAAGTGTGTTTTGGATCATTGTCATGTTGGAAAAGTGCACAAAGGGCAAGGGCACAGAGTGATGGTAGCACCTTCTCTTTCAATATGGAGCAGTACATCTGTGAATTCATGACACCATGAATGAAATGCAGCTCCCCAACACCAGCAGCTCTCATGCAGCCCCACATAAGGACACTGCCACCACCACCACCTTTGACTGTCGGCACCATGCACTTTTCTCTGAACTCCTCACCTTTGCCACGCCGTACAATTTTGAAGCCATCAGTCCCAAAAAGATTTAGTCTTGAATAAATTTGTTAGGAAAAGTACTTTTAGTGTGCGCAAATTCACAAATCTTGTTTGCAATCAATGGCCCACAGATTCTGATAAGAAAGTAAAGGTTTTCTGACAAATCTGTTGGGGTGTAGACATTTATGCTGAGCACTGTATATGTATGTATGTATGTATGCTAGAAATAATAGATGGTAAAAGGACATCTGGTGTTTCTCTTCTTCATTTCTTTCTTTTTACTGTAGAAATTTCATTTTGGACTGTTTCATAATAAGAAAATTGGTGGTGTGAAAAGGTCTCTGGGCTGTCCTATGTTCTTGAATGCCTCATACCTGGAGCGAGAGCTCACTTACCTTTCTGATGTCTCCAAAATGAAGAAGAGGGGCTTCAGCTATGAAGGAAGGGGGATCTGTGCGCCGGACTTACGAGAACGACAACTCCATGAACACATTTTTGAACTGAAACCAGCGTTTTACTTTTTTGGTTAAAACCCAACCCCTATGAAAACCTATATGAACTCTGCTGAAAATGCTTGGGCCGCTTCCCTCTGCGTTGTTTTGCCACCTGGCTTTGAACAGACCTTGGAGCCCAGGTGAGCTCATAACTGCTTGTGTTTTTCTCTTTTCTGGAACTAGTCCTTATCTTTCACTCTTGTTGGGTTTCTTCTTTATATGTGTTAGAATTAGTTGTCCAGGTTTATGCGTCCTTTCGTTGACTCTCCAACTGACTTGTAACATTAGTATGTTTGTATGTATGTATGTATGTATGTATGTATGTATGTATGTATGTATGTATGTATATACGCTTAAAATGTTGGGTTAAAAATAATCCAGTTTAGGCTGTTTTATAACACAATGCTGGGTCATTATAGTACCAGCCCAGCAGTACTTTATTTGACCCAGCAGGAGGGTTGGTCCATTTTAACCCAACAGTTGAGTAAAATATTCTACCCAAATGCTGGGTCAAATTAATGGCAAACCTGGGTTAATTCAACCACACATATTTATATACTCCAACCAAATGCTGGGTCAAATTAACTACAATTCTTGGGTGTTTCAACTACATGTATTTGTTCAGTAATCTGCCCAATTGCTTGGTCAAATTAACCAATATGCCAGATTAGTTCTAACACATCACAGTACAATCTATAAAAAATAAATTGCAAAAGACTACCCATATCTATAAAACTGTTCAACTACAAACCTGTAACAAAATACAGGCTAGATTTGGTCATGCGAAGCATATATAAGCATATTATGCAATGAACACTTAAACAATGATAGAATCTTTACAAGGAACCGCCTTGAAATTTATTATTACAAAATATCCACAAAATATCCAAGATATAAAAGGTTCTATCATTCAGGTCAAGAATTAGAACAGTTCAAATCAGTGTCAGTGAAACATTCAGTGCAAAACAAGTGACAACAGTTAACAGGCCTGGTGTCCATTTTTCAGTGTCTTTGAAAAGACCACATATAAGAAAAGGTCCTATCACAACCACTGTCACTACACTGGAAATGTGTTGATGCTGAGTTTACATAGTGCACTGCACGTAAATGCATAAAAAGACTCTTGATACCCTCTGAAATTTGCTTTTTGCACATAAAGCAAGTATATGCCATCTTCCCAAAGAAACTCTCAAATAGAAATAACATTGTGTGGAAAACTGAAGAATTAAGCCTCTCATTTCTCCATTAATCTTCACTACATACAAGTCCTCTAAATTTTTTGAGGAACTTCAGCCTAGGGCTAGCTGTTGGGATCAACTGGTTAATGGTTGCCTCATCCAAAAGAAGAAAACCCTCCTCATCAATCCCCTCCTCTGAAAGACAAAAACAGAAAACACAAAGACATCTTCCTTTTTACAACAGAGGAGCTGAAAACAAAAATGTGTGGCTAATTACGTGGAAGCTATCATAATAAACATGTATATTCCATCATGTATTGTTACATAATACAATGAAGCACTGAAAGCCTACAAAATGTGCCCCATTCATTTCTTGGAGTCACTTTGACTTATTACATGGAAGCCATCGAAAAAAAGAGGAAATTATATTTCATAATAATTTATACAAAGAAGGAATGCAGTCAACTCCATGACTATCCAATCACTATGAACAGCAATGCAGACACATTCAGACTGTATTAATCTATATCTGTTGGTTTTTTTTTTCAAACATTTATCTGCACCTCATTTTTACTATTTATTTTAGATTATATTTTATCACTAGGACATATTGCTGCTACAAGGAGATTTTGCCAAACAGAATTTCATTGCTCCCCCTTGCAATGACATTAAAGCTTCTTCTTAAACTGGTGACTTACCTGACCAGCTAGGAAATTGACTTGCTGGCAAATTAGCCTGCTAGCTAGCACACAGGCTGGCTGGCGAACTCAAAATAAACATGACCATATGCACATGGGCATTATGAACTAGTTTCATTTGGTGAATGACCAAGACCAAACAGAAAAGCTGTATCCATTTGTGCTTCCACGATAACGGCTAAATGGCAAGCTACGTTGTTAGCCAAACCAACCAACTAGCCTTGACAATATAAAGATACTGCTTTAATAGGTAATGTAACACAGACTATGTGAATTACATATGTAGTGTGCACAAATATTTTACTGTTGATGTGTTTCACCATGAGTATGATCAGTCAGGCTCTCCTGGTGTTAATTGTGCGTGAGCTCTTGGTGCATGGAGCCTGGCGCGGTGTGTGGATTGTGTTGGAGCATGTCTGACTACAAAATGAGGTGATGACATTTGAAGCACAAACAACCCAGGTGCTGGTTCAACCGATGTTTGTTGAATTGATGGATAATGACTCAGCGCATGAGTTGCACAAAAAAAACCTAAATCCCATACAAATAACCTATAATGGGTAAAACATTTCATTACCCCCGATTGAGTAGATGAAATGACCCAGCTTTTTTTGGTCTGTATGTCTGTATGTAAGTATGAATGTATGTATGTATGTATGTATGTATGTATGTATGTATGTATGTATGTATGAATGCATGCATGTATAATATTTCATAAAACAAATTTTCAGTCATGTTCAGTTCAGTCTTTATATTCTTACTATCTTATTTGAGTACTCAGATACACAGTTTGACTCCTTATTTTCAGCCATGATCAAAACACAAACCTGAACTTTAAAAACCTGACAAACCGGTGCAGAAACACTGGCTCCTGGTGAAACCTCCTGATGGACAGGTAAACTTCCCCTCAGTCTTCACAGCAGGTGCTGGGTTTTCAGACAGCCTTCAGGGCATCATTAGCCTGATTGTTTTGGCCCCCAGTCCTGCGTGTGTTGGTGGGCCCCCTGCTGGGCTCCTAACAGAGACTAATCCTGCTGAATGGAGACAATATGGTACAAAGCTGCAGCTCAGCAGCAGGTGTCCTGACATTTTACACACACACATAATACACCTGTAAGTCATTAACGCTGACAGACTCAGAGGAGAAGATAGACACCTGGACGACACCAGCAGCAGCTTACAAATGAGATGAATAAGTATTAGTGGAGCAGCTCAGAGCTGCTTTCGGATGCTGAAAAGAGGTTGGACATGAACTGAAAACACACTCTGACACACACAGAAAGTTGAAACTATGAAGCTGAGGAGGATGGCCTGGAGGCCAGCTCCTGGATGACACTGTGTTGGTTTTTAATCCAGAGAGAGAGGCTAACACTATCCTATCACAGATAAACAGTCCACACCCAAGGCTCATTTATTAGCAGCTAATGAGCTAAATTTCCATCCTCGTAATGAGGGTCTGCTCGTGGCAACTAGCTAAAGTTATTCATCAAACTAAAAGACAGAGAGGCTCTGAGAGTACTGACTCGACACATTCTCATCTTTCTCTGAGGACTGACGTCTGCCAGGTGAGCCAGTAAAACAGGTCATTCTGTCACTGCTCTCTGGAAAAACGCCAACAACAACCCTGACTGCTGTACCCTGTCTGCCAAATACAGTAATCTGTGATAAACACGATGAGCCAACAGGCCGAGTGCAAGCCAGAGAGTGAGGGATGTGATCCTACTTCCTGGAGAAATATAACCCTAACAGTAGGACCAGAATATCACTGAGCGTAGATCTCACAGAAAACTATCTTATCATTCTACTCCAGGAGTTTTTGATGAAAAACCACCTTCCAGCGTGTCACAAGGCTGTCATCATGATGGAAACACGGACCACATTTGAGCAAAAATAAAGGGGTTTATTTCATAATCAGGCTTCCATTCAGGCAACAAATCAAGCTATGAAGAGCTCCTCACGGAGACATCTTCCTGACTCACCTCTCCAGCCCTGGGTTCTGGAGAGGCTCATCCCACTTCCTGCAAACCAGCCCCTTAAACTCTTCCTCCACAGGTGCAGATAATCACCCACACACTCCATGAAAGAAACAAACACACCAGACATTCTAATAAACACCGCCTCATTTTAAATACCACAACTTATAACACTACTGATTAAAATGTACTGATTAGATCAACGTTATCAACAGACAAAGAGTGAATATGATGAGTAAATTGATTGGCCAATCCTAAATAAGTTATAGCAGTCCTTCCACAATCCCCAATTCATAAATCTTCACAACACAAAAAGATGCCACAAACTTACCCACACATTCTCCAATCCCCCTCTTATCCATAATGTTAAACAGTGTGTGCATGTGTATGGTTATGTGTATGGGTGTATGTGTGTGAGCATGGGCATGAGCGTGAGAGTGAGTAAGAGTGAGAGTGTTAGACAGACAGGGCAGCAGGCCCCTGAAAACCTCCCTTCACACAGCGGCTGAAGAACTTAAGCCAGAGACTGAATTAGTTGTGTTGATTCCCAGAAGGCAGGTTGGTATTCACCAGCTACCCAAAGTGGCTGTTGCTCTTGTGGCCTAACTATCTGGTGCCCCAGGCACCAAAACACAGGCTAAACTGCCCCCTTGTGAGCCTAAATGTGCCTAAGGCCTCTCTTAGGTGCCAAAATACATGAACGTGACTTCTTGGGAGCAAAACGCTTGTGAAAGTTCACTCTTTGGGAGCCAAAACACACACTTAACACTTATTTTTCCTTTTGCCTCTGCCCTCCAAAATGTCTGTGTACACCACTCACTCTAGTGGGCAACGTTGGGACTGTATCTGTCAGCACTTCTTTAGAGCTCTTTTATTTGTGACAAGAAGTTGCTGCCAGCTCGCACTGAAAGAACTAGAAGAACTTCAGAGAAATCTGTCCTGGCTTTTCCCTGACATTGAACATTTTCTGCAACAAATACAACAAGTTTAAAGTCAGTACAAAGTCTTTTATTCTGCTGGAATGAAAGAAAGTGACGACTCGTGCAGATATAAACCCATTACATCCGTCAGAGAGACTCAATCAATGCCACCTGAAGGACAGGAATAAGTGTTTCCATCCTCTCTTCCTGCTGTATCCTCCGGGAAGCTTTAGCTCGTCTCGTCTTTAACTCCAACATTGAAAAAGGCAAAATGTCAAACGCCTAATCTCCTTCTTAAACTGCAGTTTGAGCTCATCAGTCTCGCTCTGCTGTCTCTCCTCCTCTCTCCCGGAAAGAGACGGCGATGGAGAGGGAGAGAGAGAAGGGGATAGGACTGTGTGGCAGGCGGGTTAATAACTTGCTTTGCTCTGGATGTCTTAAATTGGTTTCCATTGACACCTGCTATCTCTCAGCAGATAGCAGCGAGGACCTCATCAAGTGTACAGACGCTGCTGGTGGGGAGTCAAATAACCCACTATAGAGCAATAACTTCAATCCTTCATATACGCAGCTTTTATTGTGTCCATGTCCATTCCCTGAGGTTTGTTCCTCCCTCCGGCAGGATGTCGCCTTCAGTCACTTTTCAGCTGCCCTCGATGCCTCACTCAGATAAACCCTTCGTCTCCATTCAGGCTTTTTAATTGCCTTGCCATGAGGTTGAGCTTATCTCAAATTAGACGTTCAAATATTGAAATATTTGTCATTACCAGGCTTCTTTTTTGTCGGGAAGGGGAGATAATCCAGTACAGGGCAGCTGAAGAGAGACAAAGGACGACTGCTGGAGACAGGAACAGACAAAATGAGCAACAGTTAAAGACAGAGATAGAAATGTGCCAAGAATTCAGGTTCATTTCCATAAATTATATTAAAATGTATGTTTTGTGAGTAGTTTGTATTTTTGTTCAGGATTTGAAACTATAGCCCTAGATATGGACAGGGCTCAAACCTGACTCTCTACCATCAACACTAATGCTAACTTTCTCCTCAGTTATGATCATTGATGTGAATAATGTACACTGCCAGGCCCAAAGAGTTGCCATCAAAAAAAAAAAAAAAAAAAAAAGGTCATGCACTCTGATATTCTTTGGGACCACCTTTATCTTTGAGTACAGCTCTCATTCACTGTGGCATTGTTTTGATGAACTTCTGCAATGTCACAAGATTTATTTCCATCCAGTGTTGCATTAATTTTTCACCTCATATTGATCTTGTATTGATGATGGGAGAGTCTGATCATTGCACAAAGTCTTCCCCAGCACATTAAGGTCTGGGCTCTGTGGGGTCCAATCTATGTGTGAAAGATGTCTCATGCTCCCTGAACCACTCTTTCACTATTTGAGCCCCGATGAATCCTGGCATTGTCATCTTGGAATAAGCCCTGCCATTAGGGAATAAAAATATCCTTTGATGGAATAACCTGGTCATTCAGTATATTCAGGTAGTCAGCTGACCTCATTCTTTGGGAACATCATGTTGCTGAACCTAGACCTGAGCAGCTGCACCAACCCCAAATCATTGCACTGCCCCCACAGGCTTGGACAGTAGGCACTAGGCATGATGGGTGCATCACTTCACCTGCCTCTCTTCTTACCCTGATGCACCCATCACTCTGGAACAGGGTAAATCTGGACATGCGTTGGACAGTTCTTCAGCCAATTTTAGTCGTTTCTCCTATCACCTTAGATGTTTCCTCTGCTTGATGCCAATGATTATTTCCTTCTTAAACAGACTCGCATCTTTACCACCACAGGATGCGTCTTTCTTCATGTTGTTAATGAAATGAGAAGTAACTCATTGCATCAACTGAGGTTAAATAACTTGTTACTAGCTGAAAGATAATCACCCATGCAGTTATCACCAAATAGGAGGCCTGTACCTACTTGTTTAGTTGAATACAGTCGACAGTTTTGTTTTTATCTTTTGGTCAAGAGGAGTACCTCAAACAAATTCAGCAATGTTCTGTAGACCGTAAACAAACACTGCTGAGTCATGTAGCATTAACCCTGCTGTTATCTTTAACCCAATCTGTACAGTGTAATGAACACCTCTATTCACCTCTTTCTATTTATTGCATGTCTTTTTTTCCACTTTGGTATGTCTTCAAAAAAAATAATAAATTAAAAAGACCAGCTAACAAACCAAAGTAATTTGCACTCTATGTTGAACAGAGTTAAAGAATCGGTGAAGTGCTTTGAGTTTGAACCAAGCTTCAGGAGAATGAACCATTGCAGAGCTGAAGATAAAGCTAAATCACAGAGGTTGAACTGACACCAACTTCAGCTCCACACTGAAAACCGTCCTGTCTGCAGTCTGCATTCAACAGCACAGTTCAGTCTTACAGATTCAGCCTATTTCTAGCCTGATGGATTCGAGTTAGATTATCTGCTGCTTAAAAGAAGTATCATGGACCTCACTGAGTAAAGGAAAGACACCCATGTATGATATCATTCTTCTGTGGTCTTTTGTTACAGTCAGTATTCTAACTCTTACCTTGTTACCAGTGTTACCTGTCCCCGACGTATCTTGATGATTGACAGAACAAAAAAAACTTTATTTTTCTGCCCCTGGTGTTTTAGGAAAGCCATATTTTAGTCTCTGTCTAAAACACTTTATTTTATTTGCTCCAAGCTCCAAAAAAACAACAACCCTTGCCTCTCATTGGCCAGTCCTTTGGACAACTGTCAGGGGCAAAACTATGAGCAGACCTTGGTGTTTGAGGCCCCACCCCTCCCTCCTTCCTCTCCCCCTCCCCTTCTCCCCCCCCTCCTCCTGCTGTCTCTGAGTCTCCCTGAGCCTCAGATAAGGAGCCTTTCTCTCAGGGAGGGTCTGCTCTGCGTGGATTCACATAACTAACTTCAGTGTCCAATTAGATTAGTCTCTGCCAAAGCAATTAGTGTTTCTGGGAGGGCGGATGAGCTGCCAGTGGTCCTATTAGAGCTCTGATATCAGAGCAGCAGGAAAACATGCTGACAAAGCTCTTCAGCAGCCACTGCAGTGGAACATGCAGGCTGCTTTTGTTAGCATAATAATATCGAGGAAAGTTCCTCAAGTCGGAGTAAACACTGCAGAGATAATCATTCAGAGCTGCAGACTTGGGTTAATTAGCCTTTGGATCTGCTGGAAGGCAGAGGAACTTTGATGCACGTCTTATCCTCAAAAAAACATCTGTTGATGGTTAGAATAGTCTGAAAAAAGACGCAGATTAAAGCTCCTGTGGGGATGTTTGAGCTGGTTCTGAAAAAAGGCTCAAATAAGTGTTGATGAAGAAAGCAGACTTAAACATCCACATGAAAATGAATGAACATCCATACAGGTGTTTTTAAAGGATGAAAGTGGGGGCTTAGTGTGAGACGACATGTCCTAACAGTGCACTGCAAACAGACGCATCAACAAAGTCCTTTTTGAGCTGCCGGATGAGCTAAGGGCTGATGCAAAAAAAAAGTCAAAAAAAGTAGCCATGCCATATGGCCTCTGAGAAAACTCTTTACAGAGGAGCATTGTCTTGTGTCTGGATCATTCCTAGCACTCCAGCACAGTTATTGCCCATCACTCCCAGAGCACTTTTTTTTTTCTATGTCATGCAGGATCAGCAAATATATCCAGTTCCCAAGCACGCAGGACACAGTACATTACTCAAAACACTGTTTTTTTGTTTTGTTTTTTGTTTTAATCTAATTAAATCAAAATGAAAAACCCTATGAATTAACTTAAATATTGTGGCATGTTTTGAATTTAACAAAACTGAACTTCAGCAGCCATCAGAAGAAATACTCTGGGAGACACCTGCGTGAACGCCATGGAGGCAGACACACAAATCCTCATTTAAACATGGTGGTCTGCACCACTTTTGTACCTGTTGCCAAATGCACAAGCAGTCATAATAGATTGTTCCCAACAAGCTCACTAGTAGCACATGCAATTTTTTAGTTTAGCCAATTTAGCCCATATTGTTTGGGATCTTGGGGCGCGGTCACACTGGCCTCAGCATCTCAGCATGGTTGCCAGCACACGCACGGCTGCTGATGTCACCATGAAGCGTCTACAAGATGTTGTTTCATCAGAGCCAGCAGATAAGAGAACATGGAGAACATTGTTACAACTTTACTCACTTTTTGGCTCCTGTCAAGTTGTTTTGGACCGACATAGCCCTCCAACACCCCCGCAATTGTTTAAAATCATTATTGAGAGGAGTGGTCGCGGCGATCATACGTCATGCATGATGCGTCACACGTGCTGCGGCTCGGCACGCAGGCCAAGTGGGGGAGTAGGCCATGCCCAGGCACAGTTCACTTTTCGTCACACTGGCCAGTGGAGCCATGCTTTGTCCGAAGTGTGCCCAAGCATGGTACAGTGTGACTGCGCTCTTAGTAGATCAGGCCACAGATTGTTTGGGAGTTTAAAGAGCTACTCTCTTATTTTTGAAAAATTCTACATTTTTGCATAACTCACACATGACTGATCCACTTATGCTCTGACGCTGGCTTCTGTCCGGTAAACTGGTGAATTGTGAATTCTGATACTCCAAGCTCTGTGATTGGTCCACTGAGCGGGACCGTTTTTCAATTCACTTTCATTTCTCATCATCTGTACGTTTCCTCTCCTTCTCTGTCCTTCTTCGTGCTTGAATGTACTCCAGAGGAAGTTAACACACTGACTGGAATTGTAGCCGTTCAGCTCCAGTGCCGTGATGGAGCAGTATTGGTTCAGGCACTGGAGCCGGTGGAATGGCTCTGTGGGTGATTACCTGAGTGGGACTTCATGTGCTCTGTGAGTTCATTTGCTGTCTGCACAAAATAAGCAATTATTGTGAAAATGATGCTTGTGGTGCAGGCTGCAGGGCTTTGCATGGGATGTCAGATAAAGACCATAAAAACAAACACAGAAACATTATAAAGCCATAACAGCTTTGGAACGTAGCATGGTAAATAGGCCAGAATTGGGTGGTAACTAAGGAGTTAAGCAACATTAAACCTTTTGGATTATCATGAAAAATCCCTGAAAAATGCACACTGCAATTTTTGCACAGTTTATTATTGTATTCTGTCTATTTATTACAGAGGTTAGTTGATTGTGTTCTTCTTTTATTCTCTTTTTTTTAATTGTATATTTGTATATATTTATTTATTCTCATTTCAACGATTGGGCTTGCTCCGGGACCAGGGTAACCTAATTTCGTCCCACCCATGTTTTACATGTGTTGAATGACAAATAAAACTCCTTGAATCCTCACCCATGCTAATTTTTAATTGCTGGATCTAACGTCATGCTCAAAAGTTTACATACCCTGGCGGAATTAATGATGTCTTGGCCTTTACTTTTACGAATGATAACACAAAATCTTTTCATTCACTCATGGTTAGGGGTTAGGGGAGACATTTATTAACAAACAACAATTTTAACTTTTTTTTTTTTGCTTTACCCATGACTCAGAATCCAGTGACGTGAGTGCAGCACTGGATTTCAGATGCAAGTGTCAGTCAGGGGCTCAGAAACTCACTGACCTTTTATACACACACACTGATTACCAGTTAATAGATCACAGCTAAGGATGGTTACTTTTAGTAGATATTCAAACACATTTGTGTTAACTTTTGTGCATTTATCAGGCCAAAACCACCAGGGTATGTAAACTATTGAACAGGGTCATTTTGATCATTTCTATTTTCATTAAGATTTAAAAAGAGTAAATTGTTGTTTGTTTATAAATATCTACAACCAACCACTAACCATGAGTGAAAGAAGTTTTTGTGTTATTATTCAAATTCTCTGAAAATGGCCTAGAAGTCATAAATTCTGCCAGGGTATGTAAACTTATGAGCACAAGTGTATGTTCTGGAGACAGCATCGATTCCAACCTGTGTCTCTGTCTGATGTGAGGCAGTGCTGAAGAGAGTCCAAATCCTATATCTTCATCATTGTCCTGGAAAGTCACACCTGGAGCAGATGAGATCTGAGCTGTGCAGCAAGCATTCATAAAATACACACATACGGTATACTCGTGTAGCATAGATATACATTTGGCGTCATTTCAGTGTCAAATCCTGGGCACGCAAAAAAACGTAATAAGCACGCATTCTTCCTCATAGCAGGTCAATAAAGCATCATATCTGGTCCCAAGCTGTTAAAAAGTAATGTTTTAAATATTTGTCCTTCAATTTACCTCTTTTTTCTCTGATATTTCAGTTTTAGCTTGGTTTTCATCCAATTATGCTGCCTGAGCCTGTTGCCATGATAACCTGCTCTGCTCTGCCTTGGACTGGCCCTGACCTGGAGATGGTAAGCGCTGAATGACCAGCCAGAAAGAAAGGGTTGCCGGGGCAAAAAGTCAACCAAGCTGAGCACATAGAAGGCACAGAAAGTGACATTGAGCGTGTACAGTTGTGCCCAAATGTTTACACCCCCCAGCAGAATTTCTGATTTTTTTGGCCTTTTCTCAGAAAATATGAATGATAACACAAAAACCTTTCTATCACTCATGGTTAGTGGTTGGGTGAAGACATTTATTGAGAATGAAAATTGTTTACTCTTTTTAAATCACAATAACAACAGAAACTTCAAAAATGACCCTGTTAAGAAGTTTACACAACTCTGGTGGTTTTGGCCTGATAAATGCACAAAAGTTAACACAAATGTGTTTGAATGTCTACTTAAGGTAACCGTCCTCACCTGTGATCTATTAGCTTGTAATCAGTGCGTGTGTATAACAAATGAACAGGGTCATTTTTGAAGTTTCTGTTGTCATTATGATTTAAAAAGAGTAAACACAGTTGTTTGTTAATAAATGTCTTCACCCAACCACTAACCATGAGTGGCAGAAAGGTTTTTGTGTTACCATTCATTCCACTCTCATTTTCTGACAAAAGACCAAAAAATCAGAAAGTTCTGCTGGAGGGGGTGTAAACTTTTAGGCACAACTGTATATACACAGCAAACCTGCGAGTGTTAAATTAATCCACGCTCTCAGTGTCAACCATGAGTGAGGACGGCAGGCAGTGGATATGAGACCCTGCTGTCCATAGATATTTACAATGGTAACACAGGCTATCCATGCCCTGGCATAGACTGGTGGCCTATGCCCTGTGGCTTGGACCAGTTGTCTACAACAAAGACTGGTTGTCAAGGATACCAATAAATGGTGTTTTTCTCTATATGGCTCCTTAATTAGAGCCTTTGATTTGAACAAGGTGATTTTACAATTTTTGTTTGGCATCTGGGGCTGCTCATCATGCACCAAAAGTTGCAAAAAGTGCATAACTTTAAGTTATCGAAAAATGCTAGCAGGTAATGTCTACACCTGTGAAGTGCAGACGGCCTGTCTTCACCCCAAAGCGTGGGCAGTCAGTCAAGGAGCAAAGACTGCAAGTCTGCTCGACAGACCATAGACAGCCGGTCTGTGCCATGGAGATGGTTTGAATTGAATTGAAAAGTGCCAACAGCATTATTCACCCATGTACAGCTGGCTCTCATGTCCACTGTGTGTCCCCTCACTCACGGTTACAGGGTTTGCTAAGGAATTAAGTTCAGTTCAGTTGTAACTTTTGGTTTTTTTCAGTGCTTTCAACACATTGGCCCTCATTTATCAAACATGCATATGACCAAAAGATGGGTGTACGCTCAAATCCACACAGAGATTGGTATTTATCTGTCAGAACGTGGGCGGAGGGTGCGCTCATGTCCCACGCCAGGTCTGAGTTGGAGTATGCAAATTTCATGTCAGAGGAGAGCACGGTGCAGCGAGGAAAACCAGTCTGTGATGGAGAATTATTGCATCAAATGAGTGCTGAGCATTTTTATAGGACAGGCAGAGGTTCACAGATTAGTATTTATAAAATTAAATCAGACATGGAAACATAACTGTGTCTGACATTTCAGTTGTCTTTTGTCAATATCTGTAAAATACATCACATATGAAAAAGCAGCACGAGCTGTCAGCTGATTTCTTTGTGTAACAAATGTGTGTCCTACAACGATTTAGTGTCAAAATTAGAGAGGCTGTAAACAGATTAAAAACACTCCTAAGTCCACACTTGAGTCTCCAGAGAACATTCAGAGGACGCTGGATCAAACTTTTAGAGCATATTTTTTTAAGGAACCTCATTGATCACAGGATTCATAAAAAGATTACTGATTCACTCCAAACAATATCATCAAATAAATCTGAACCAATCACGAAAAAGTGGACTATTTAATAACAAAAGACATTCCTTTACAAGTGATCACAACTGCTTTTCTCGTTTGGTGCTAGAAAATAACCATATCACTCTGGTCTGCCTGTGTGTTATTGTGCACAGGTGATTTATTTCTTGGCCAGACTTCAGAATAATTACAAAAATTGTCAATAAATTTGATTTTGGGTTAAACAATTTGCAGTCCTATACTTATGAAAAATGTTTGATGAACAGCATCAGACATAATGGTCAGTCTGATCCTGTTACTTCTGCCTGAAACTGACGCAGACCTGACTCACCTTTCTCTCTCTCTCTCTCTCTCTTCAGTTTGTGATGCGTTCAGGTCGTTGACAAACATTTTAACAGAGATCTTTCTACGTTTTGAGACCTGAACAGAAACGGTTAATGACATCGAGGCTTCTAAAAGTATACCACGGATTAGATATTTAAAAATTAAAGTACAATGGATTTGTAAATTTAATTTTAAACTCCACTGTACTTTGGTCTCTCACATCCACACTGCTGTCGACTGCAGTGATCTCTGCACAGACATGGTTTTACTGACTCTTTTCACGCCACTTTTCCTACTGCAAAACAACACAGCTTCATTTCCCTCTCCCTCACTTACTATGGCGTCGATCTCCAGCACAGAGAATTCTACCTTTTTCCCATAATGCCTCCCTCAATGTCGTAAATTCCGTGGGTTACTATTGGTCAGGCAGACTGAACCTTGAATAATTAGGGGCGTGTTGTTTGAATTAGGTTTGTTTTCAGCTGCCAGATTAATCACCACCTAATCAGGTGTACGCTGAGATGGGCCCTGGTACACACCTTTCATAAATTACATATGAATGTTGCCGTAAGCTCGTTTATAAACCCAAATCTGTGCTAATTCCCATGCAAGATTGATAAGTGACGGCCACTGCCTCCACGGCCCCTCCCACCCTTACAGAACTCAACATACTGTGTTAACTCTGCTTTACATGATTGGTGCATTGCACCTTTCAGATGAAAAGTAAAAACAACTAATTTGATTCAGCAATGGTTTAAAAAAAAATCCAACTTAATAAACAAAACAAAAAAAGTTAGTTGTAAGAGCAGAACAATAATTGCAACCATGAGTGTAGAGGGAATGAATGCAGCAGCACAGTGCAATACCCAGAGCCTTTACAACACTGTGAAGAGTTAAAACAACACTCACACAATTAACACTGAAAAATCAACTCTGGAGATTTTGCTGTGAGCACGAGGGCTCAAAGAGTGGTGGTGAGTGCACAGAGAGTGGTCTTAATGTGCGCCTGTCATGGTTTTTAGGAGCCTGGGATTTGACAATGAAATGACGCCATACAGACACACTGATCAATCAGACAAACTTTGATATCAGACTGCATCAGCTGTGAAGGGACACCTTAAGTTTTCTTATTTATTATTATTATTTTTGTTTTGGGGAGGACACCTTTAAATTTATTTATTTATCTATTTTTTTTTGTTTTGGAAAAATGGAATCTGAACTGTCATTCTGCTTTTGTGTATGCTGAAAATAAACTTTTTTGTTTCTCTTTTGTTCCCATCATTTGCCTTTTTAGTAATCTGAGTACAGTGGTGAAGTATAAGTCTTACAGAGTTACACAAAGTTCTGCTGAGTTAAGCAACAGAAGGAGAAAAGTTGGGAGCTGCCTCTCACTCAATGGGAGTTGACTCTTCTGATTCACTTCAAAGCAACAGCTATTAGAGACACATCTATTGAGCATGACACATCACTTACGTCTCTGAGAAATTCATGCTGTTGTAAGTTTTCACCATGTATTTAACTAATTTGACCCTTTTCAGTTTATGTTTCAGACAAAGGAGCTAGTGCTCAGTCTGTGAGTGTGACAGGAAGTGAGGTAAATCAAACATCAGTCAGGGTGAAATACGTGAGAGTAGGAAACAAAGAGCACTCTGCATATCCTCGGGATATATATAAAAAAATAACCAAATGTTTTTTTTAATTTTCATGTTGATACATTCTTGGACAACACCACAGAATAGTTGCATGAGTGGCCAAATGTAAATCTCTCCAACAACATTGGCACATAAGCAGCAAGGGCAACATGAATATACCGAGTACAAACAGTAGAAAACATACATGCTTCCTTGTATTTTTTTTACAAGTATTTTGTTTTTTAAATATATATATATATATATATTTATTCATCTTTTCCCGTAGTTTCCTGGAAAATAAGAAACGGATCAAAGCCATATTCTGCTGTGTGAGAAAGAATCAGTGGAGAAAAAGAACAAAAATCAAAAACAGTACATCCAGAGCGGACAGGTGGAATCAGCTGTGTCGTGAGGATTTCATTATTTCATTTTTTTTTTTCTGATTCTGTTTCAACATCGAACATTTCAGGCATGCATTGACAACCTCGACATCAACACCTGTAGTTGCAACAGCAGTCCAGAGAATCAGCACACGTCCAGTGAAGGCTGGACCAGAGGAGGATCTTTTAACATCAGCTACAACACAGTAAGGGGTCTTCATCATCATCATCATCATCATCATCATTATCGTCGTCATCATCATACACAAAATACTGGAGAAGTCATTATGGATGCAGGTGAGAAGCAGGAACATGGGGATGCTTTCACAAACAGTTCAAACAGAAAGGCCTTAAAAACACACCAGCTTAAATCGTCTTTTTTGTTTTTGCTTTGCATCCACGGCCAGCTGAGGAATCTGATTTTTACCACCACGGCTGACTGATGTGAGGATCTATGGACTCACAGTCTACAAACATTTAAAAAAGAGTGCAGATCTGTGATTTTTTTTGGATGGCAGTGAAACACACACAGATCAAGTACAGCTATCTGAACTACAAACAGATTTCAGATCAGCCCCCCCAGTCTAATAATTAAGAGAAGACGTAATGTGTGCTGGTGACTAATGTCAAAGTAACTACACTTAATGAAAAAGTCCCCACAGTCTCAAAGGAGGATTGTCAGTGTATTCATAAATCTGTGCCTTACTCATTCAAAAAATGACTCATGATGGGAAAGTTTTATTCAGCGTCATGAAACATAATCCTTTATTAATCAATGTGTCCACATGAAATCCTTCTTTTGTGCCTGACAGGTAGAGCTGCACTCTCAGTATTGTAATCACAATGCACGCGTGTGCACATTCACATTAGTCACATTACAAGATTGTGTAATGTGAAAGGAAAAGAAAATCTGTGTGGAGCCTATTTGAGTCTTACACTTTCTGTGCCCTGTCTACAGCCAATCACATGACTAATAGATTTGAATGAGCATCTGTTTATATATTTGTCCACATTACAGCAGCAACACGCAGTTATTTCACCTTCTCTACCCTTTGTCATCTCACCTGCTGTTATCAGGGTCGGGCAGAGTGATGTGCAGTGTGGGTGGTCGAGCGACAGAGAGCGAGGGAGTGGTGAAAGTGATTGGAGCATAGTAGAGATTTGGATGATCCAACAGTTTGCTTATAGTTAATATCATATAAGATGATTTATCAAACACTCACAGGGTTAAAGGCAGGGACTCCCAGATCTGTGCTTTGTTCATCTTTGTCTTCAGTCAGAACAAACTCTCTGTTTTTCTGCTCTTAGTTTGGATCTTCTGATTGCCCATTTTATTGTTTATTTCACGTCCTCCTTCACACTCTGGATGATTTCATAAGCTGCGATAAAACTTGACACCCTTTCTGAGCCAGACCATCTTCACTAAATGCATTGTGTTTGTTCTCCAAATGTGTCTAAACATTACTTTACATTGATTCACGTCCCTGGAAAAAGATTATTCAAACCCACAGAAAAAGCAAAACACAGGAGGAGGACAAACTCTGTGAGCCACTGTGCGTCTGCTCAGCCTGTGTGTGAACCTCTGTCTCTCTGACTCTGGGTTTAGGCTGGAGGAGAGCAGCATGTTCACAAGTTTAATTCATATCGCTGTAATATTATTTGGTTACAGAGGAAAACTAAAATGATGGAACCTCTGTGCAGGAGTGTGTTATGAAAAGGTCTGACCTGATGTGAGAAGAATCACTGTCAGGGAATACAACAGATCAGTATCAATAATTAACAATAGGATAGCAACATGATAAAGACTCTTGTAAACACAAATAGTGTTCACAGATGCAGAGAGAGAGAGAGAAAGAGAGATGATTCGGTGAGAGAGTCTGTTATCATCATTTCAGGGAGAGTCAGGGAGAATTCAGCTGAAAAGAGTCAAGCAGGAAACTTTAAGAAATCGCTCTCTCCCTCTCCATATATATATATATATATATATATATATATATATATATATATATATATGTATATGTGTGTGTGTGTGTTAGTGTGTATATGACACAAAAACATCCCAATATTATTTTTCTTTAAATATTTTTGCTCTAAGTGTCTGACAACATTATGAAGGACCCCACAGAAAGAGGATCTGAACAGAGCTTCATGAGAGTTTTTAGAACCACAAACAGCTACTCCATCTCTCTCCTTGAAGCTTCCTAACTCCTTAGACCTAAGTAAGTGTCTGAGTGTGACTTTGGTGTAAACAATTGGCAAACATGGTGTTTGTCCAACAAACAACTCAAGAGAAAATGCCTCAGATACCCGTAGTGTCCGTATTGAATGCACCATTTTTTCCACTGGTTTGTGATAAGCTCAGCCCAGGCCATTGATGATGCCTGGAGCAGCTGAGGGTTTAAGAATTCAAAGTGGAAACAAGATTCTGTCCTGTGCTCAATCTCCAAAATGCAAACAGTATAAACAAACCGGACAGTCTTCCGTTTAAACCTCCCTTAAAAGACTGACACCAACAATGTTTTGGGGAAGGAGACAAGAGACCAGACAGACAGAACTGCAAACAGACACCGGAACAGAACCGAAAACACAGTGAGGGGAAGGAGAATAAAAAAGCAAAGGGACAAACATTGGAGCAGACACCAAATGGTATCTCCAAAAGCTCCTATCTGTTACAATTACACAAGGCTGAAGGTTGAACAGTGAAGACACTGACAGAATGAAACAGAAGCTGAAGGAATGATGAAAACAACATCCCTTGAAAGAGAAGTGCTGATCAAGACTGATACGTCTGCAGTGAACCTGAACTGAGTCAGTTTCCAAGTTAGAAATTTGTAAGTGTCTGTTACAAGGTACCCTGCCTTGTTTATAAATTCTTCCTTTAACCCTCAAGCCATGTGTCATTGCACTGTAGCAGCTGCCATTTAAAGTGGCCCGTTGGTGCACTGCAAAAACTGAAATCTAAGCAAGTCATTATGTCTTATTTGTAGTATAATTTGTCTTATTTTTCTTGAGTTGAGCCACATTCACCAGACCAGGTCATAAAAATGCTTTATTTTAAGTTTTTAAAGACAAAAATGAAGTCTGAATTGCTTGTAACAAGGAAAAAGAAACTGCCGATGGATTAGAAAAAAGTTTCTTGTATTGAGACATTTTTCTAATCCCACTGGCAGATTTTTTTTCCTTGATACAAGTGACTCAGACCTCATTTTTGTCTTTAAAAAATTGATATAAGACAGTTTTACGATCTGGTCTGGTGAATGTGGCTTAACTCAAGAAAAGTAAGACAATTTTTGCTACAAATAATAATAATTTCAGTTTTTGGCGTTCACCAACGGGCCACTTTAAAAGGCAGCTGCTACCTAGTGCGATGACACATGGCTTGAGGGTTAAAGGAAGAATTTATTAACAAGGCAGGGTACCTTGTAACAGACACTAACAAATATCCAACATGGAAATTGAAGGAAATTTCGGGGAGATACTTTGGTGTACTTCAAAAACAGGTGTTTTGGAGCACCACTGATACACCCAAGAGGATACCACACTATTGGCCAGGGGTACCTTGTAACAAACTCTATAGAATTCCCTCATCTTGACCTAAATGGTTACACTAAAACTGACACTAAAGGGCCTAAAACAGATGCAGTAGCAGGAAAACACACAAGAGCATCACTAAAGGGTTAACTGTAAACACGAACTAGAAACAGGGCAAACAGGATACCTTGATGCAGATACTTAAAACAACTAAAAACACAGCACCTTCAAACAGTTGCTAAAGGTGTAAGGTGAGACCAGAGCGGATTAAAGAGCAAGATTAAGGTTTCATAAACAATGCAGATATCATTTTGGGTATCACAAAACAGATACAGAAGTTGTAAAATGCTCAGGGGCTGACACTGAAACAAATGTTGTTGTGTATCTTAATTTACAATCCTCATGTCTTAAAACAGCCACAAAGAGGTACAATTCAAACACCTCAGAGAGTTTGACACAGACATTTTGGGGTTCCTGCTCAGCACAGGCTACTCAAATGAAGACACATGGAAGGTGCAAATCACTCACTTATACAACTGTAAACAGAAGCAAAATGGTACTTTTAAGCAGGTGATTAAGGTCAACTAAGGTTCACTTCAGGGCACCCTAAAACGCAGTGATGACCAAATGATTATTTTCCTTAGGATACCTGAAAAGCACATCTGTAACATGCCAGACATTAGATACAAACCTTGACACTTAAACTGATCTAATAAAGTTTCTGAAAACAAAAGCTGTAAAGTGTTCCCGAAACCAGCTGAATCAAAAGCACTTTGAAATGTTTTCTCAAAGGTTCTAAGGGAACCCTTGAAATGGTATCTCATCAAAGATGGTATTGGATGACTTGTGATGTAAACTTTTCACTTGCACCAATGCATTCAATATATAACAGGCACTTCAGAAATACCTAAAAACAAACACCATACAACATCATGCACAGGACACCAAAAGGGACCTCAGACAATGCAGAGATGATAAAGGAGTCCTTGAAACAGAAGCAAAGAAGACCAACTCTGAGGTTAGTGGACACATTGTGGTGGGTATTTAAAAATAATAATAATAATAATAATAATAATAATAATAATAATAATAATAATAATAATAATAATAAAAAAGAAGTAGCACACACTGCAAAAACTTCAATCCAAGCAAGTCATTGTCTTATTTTCTAGTAAAAATTATCTTACTATTCTTGATATGATTCACACTTAACTGACAAGTCCAGAAACATGTCTTATTTCAAGCAATTCAAAGACTAAATGAGTTCTGAATTGCTTGTAACAAGTCAAGGAAATCCAAAAATAATACAAAATGACTTGCTTGGATTTCAGTTTTTGCAGTGCAACACACAGATGCACAGATGTCACAAGAGTGAAGAGATTTGAGAATATGTTCAGAAAGGCCATAAAGTGTGCTTAAATCCACCAGAGGGTCGCCTTGAGTCAGGTTAATGTGAAGCAGACATTTCAGTCAAGCTAAGATTATTTAAAATGGAATAGGGATCAGAACACACAAGGAAGGCACAGCTAATTCACCAAAGCAGTGGCAACATTAAACTTACTGAAATGCATCATGGGAACCTTAGCTTTGTAAAAGGAAGCTATCTTGGTGCAGAATATTCAAGTCAACTAAACACATTTGAGGGTTCATTGAAACAACACACTACAGCAAACCTCACAATTCACACTGAACTTAGCACCTCAGAGGAAGGGTACTGTGATCATACTCTGAACTGACAAAAGAGGGTACCCCTAAGATGGTAGACACAAGACAGACACAAGAGTTGAACCCTTACTCTGTGAAGACACTGTTAAAAGACTGCACAACACAGACCAGCAGAAGTACTTTCACATCATCACTAAAAGGCTTTAAGACAGACATGCAAGGGTACCTTAAAACAAATGACGGGCATGAGAGGCAACTTGAAACTAATCTAATTAGATACCTTAAAAAGACTGCACATAGCACGTCAAAACAATGGTACCTTCAAGTGTTCACTGACGGTGGTGGACATGCAGGAGAAACTTGGAAATGGATATTTAGAGAGGGACCTTACTGGACCACCTGGGACGATGGTCAGGTTTACTAATTAGTTTCACCAGATTTTTGTGGAAAGTATCAGAACTTTGCATCTTCGGAAACTTTAATGTATGAGCAATCAGAAAAAACAATGTATCCATTTACTCTGATACCTATAGGACTGCCATATTGGATTTTACATCATGGCTGCCATAAGAAAAGGGTTTTGTCAATACCTCAGTTTCTAAATAACATTGAATAATTTGGCAGCTAAACCACCATTTTCTGAGCCAAGATATCCAATAGTAACAACATAAATGAGCTAGATTCGGGGGCGCAGATGGCCTTGTAGATTAGGTTGCGCACCACGAGGTTTGTCCTCGAGTGGGTGGCCCGGTTTCGAATCTGGCCTGTGGCCTTTTTCCTGCATGTCACTCCCCACTCTCTCCTCTCCCCTTTCCTTCTCCTATCCTATCCTCTATACTCTATCCTCAATCCTTTCCTATCCTGTCCTATCCCATCCTATTCACTGTCTTCTATCCACTGTCCTCCCCTATCAAATTGAAGTTATGAAGAAACCTGAAAAAGTAACTTTAAAAAAGATAAAATAATGAGCTAAACTCAACAACAAACTGGTTTGAGTAAAATGTTCTGTTTCATTGAATCACAAAGTTAGTGCGATTCTACCCCCTCAGTCTGTCCATGAACCCCGTGGACCCTGAAGCTATCTTGGTATCTTTAGAATTCATGGAAAATGGGGCAGAATTGAATAAGAGTAGGGGCTACAATTTGAAAAATTACTTTAAAAAACCTGCCAAATGAGCAAGAAATATCTATATATATATATTTTTTATTTTTTTTAAATTTATTTTATTTATTTTTTTAGATATTTTGATATGAGAATAAAACTAAAAGTGCTTTTCTGAGAACTCCTCAACCTTCCCAGTCTTTTGTTGCCCCTGTCCCAGCCTTTCAGGAGCAGGTTAGAGGCATCAGATGGTAAAGAAAATGGATGGATGGGTTAGAGGCATCAAATTCAAAATGAGTGAATATTTGCTAAAAAATAATAACGTTCATCAGTTGTAGCAATTACTATCTTTTCTTTGTTGTGTATTAAATTGAATATAGGTTAGACAGGAGTTGCAATCTTTGTAATCTTTTTTTTTTTTTTTACATTTTACAAAATATCCTTACTTCAGTGGAGTTAAGTTGTACATAATACAAGCCTATTACAACAATGGCACCATTATATAAACATTTCCTTGTAGTTGGTGTTTAGTATGGACTTATCACCAATTTGTATGATGAAGTTTGTGAGTATTTGTAAAAAGTCCTGTAACAGTACCTCAGCACATCTGCAACAGGGCTCAGAGGAATTCCTGGCCCTGAAAATGGTAGTTTACCTGAAAAAAAAAGCTCTTTGTTGTGATTTTTACTATTTTTAGAAGCTGAGATATTGACCAAAAACATTTTTCATTGCAGCCATTTTGCAAAATCCACAATGACAGCCCTAAAGGACTTGGGGTAAATGGAAACATTGTTTTCTGGCAGCTTGTATTATATAGTTTCCAAAAATGTATAATTTTACACTCAACACAAAAATCCTGCCAAAATTAAAATCCAAACACAATGAACCTCACTATGAAAGTGCATCTGGACTCATGGTAACATTAAAGTTGCTTCAGTGCATTAGGGGAATTGAGGTTCTACGTGTATCCTCTGAAAAAGGGCAAGGTGGATGATGTTTTTACCTGTTGGCATTTTTATCTGTTGTTTTATTTGTGATAACTGAAGCTGAAGATATGTTTTTTGTGCTCGGTCTGAGTGGAGTCCAGAATCTTGAACTTCAAAACTAGACCAATCATAGTGCAGCCATCCTGTCACTCACAGGTAGAAGCTGCACATGTTTCCAGGATTTGGTGAAAAACATCTCAGTGGCAGAAATCAGATTCCCAGAGGCAGCGTGGTCAAAGCCCTCGAATCTCAAAGCGAAGAATATGGCTTCAATAAAAACAATGTGCATTCAAGAAGCAAGAAGCAAAACTGAATCATCATCATCATCATCATTATCAATATCATCATCATCATCATCAACAACATCATTGATGTCTTAAAAAATAGGAATAAAACAAAATCAACAACAAAAGGCGGCCAACAAATAAGCCATAAGAACTACTCACAGGTGGACAGGAAGGTAAACTTGCAGTTTGGAAGTACATTAAAAGACGAGAGGAGGCAGGCTCCTTAGAAAGGTCACATCAGGCCAAGACGGCCGCTTTGTTTGACATCAAGAGCAGAGGGAGACGCCTCATGAGCGCCCCCTGTCCACAACTCCGAGGCTGCAAGATGTCCTCTGATGCTTCTTATGGTTGTTCTCACCACCACTGAAAAGAAAACCACTTCATATTTTCACTCTTCACCCTCCTCTCTTGTCACTTCTCTTGACTGTGTGTGCCCACAGAAAAGTCCCACAATGCTTTGCTTCAGCACCTGAAAGTCTGTGGTGGGCAATGATGCACATGAGACCAAAATAAGTAAACAACAACAACTAAAAAAAACATCCCTCTTCTTTGACTTCTACTCCGATATTTTTCTTGGTTAGCGGGACGGGAGAGCAGACCTCTCCATCCATCACGCTGCTCGCACTCGTCAGTCTGATGGAGGAGGGCGGTTAGATCACGAGGTCATTGTAGCTCACATGTTTCTTCTTTGCTGCCGGACCTGAAAGAAGGAAAAACAGAGGAATCAGCCTCACGTCCTTGTGGATAATATCAAAGGATGAAGTTAATGCTGAGGGTTATGGTGGAGGTGGAATGGCGTTAATGACAGAGGGGATGTGGAAGTTTAAAAGAATTATGAACTCTCAGGAGTCTTTGTCTTTGACAGCACACAATCATTGTCTCTCCTTTTATGTGTTTTTGGATGAAAGACAGTTTTTATTTCTTAGGTTGCTGAGAGGTCATAACTCTAATGTGGAAGCATCTGCAGCAGGTAAAACAAAAATCTCAAAGAAAATAGAAAGGTATTGTCTTCTAAAGAAAAGGAAGCTCATAAACAAACTGTTGTTCTGGAGGCCTCATTGAAACCATGAGCACGGACCATGTGGGCGTCTCTGCCTGACTTTGGTTCATGTTTTTGCCGCTGAACAAAGCAGAAAAAGGCCGAGTGAAGGTGAATATGGATCGGAGGGTGTGCTGATCAATAGAAACACTCTCAGCCAATCATGTCACACTTGGAGGACTTGGAAACTTGGAGGTCGAATATTCAAAATTGGGTAGAGCCTGAGAGCGGACAGGAGTCTGTGTGAGGACATCAAAGGGAGATTCCTCTGGTGATATAGGAAGTTTACCTCCTGATAGAGAAATATTGACCCGATCTTCATTTGTCGCACACAAGGAGTTTAATGAAAGCTCAACAAGTTCACAAAGAGTGGGGATTAAATGAGGTTTTAAAAAGGTAAAATTTGATGACTTCAGTTTGATTTCCAGTGTCAAAACCAGAGGGGTGTTACAAGACATCTGAGACATATCCTGCTCTTACACACGCTTTAACACACACAAGACTCAAACCAATTCGAAGGCTAAGGCACTGGACCATTCAGTCAATAAAACTTCAGCAGTCCTCAGTCTTTCAAGTTCCCTGGATTCCAAACCCAAAGATGATCCTCTCCTAGTGCATGTTGGGCTTTAAAACCTAAACCTGCCGACTTACAGCCTTGGCTTGTTGTTGTAGTCAAGATAATGTCATCTGGTTTGGACATGCTTTGTTTAATTTTGACAGTCACCAGATATTTCAATGTTATTTCAGTTCCTTTCCTGCTCAACCTCCTCTGTGCAAATTGACAAGCCATAAAAACCTTCTTTGAAACAAAGTCATCACATAAAGATCTATTAACTGCTTCATGACATGGTTGAGTGGTAGTATGGGCCTCAAGCACCAAGTTTTGCTAACAGAGGGCTGGCAAATCAGCGTAGAGAGCCTTATACCCTTTTCAACAGTGCTGGTGCTTGTGCTAGTTCCAGGCTAATGCCTGACCAAGTACCAGTTATTTTTGTTTCCACGGACAAAACACCGGCTCCAGGTCCTAAAACCTGATGATTTGCGAGCACCAACTCTTTCCTGGGCCAGACCAAAGCACCAGCTATGTCAGGGGCAAGGGGCAGGGCTATCACGAAAACCATGACAGCAGCCATTTTTACAAAGAAAAGCTGCCGAGTGGGTCTTATGTTGTTTTATTGTCGTTCCCTCATTCAAAACTTGAAATGTCGGTGAAATATAAGCAGCTATGTATTACCTCTCTCATCGCTCAGGTACCTTGTTCTTTCATTTCTGCTTCGTTTTCACAACTCTCTACTGCTCTCTGTATCGCGCACAGCAGAGTTCTGCCCTGATGCACACAGACACACAAACATTTGTGGGCCTACACACAGACATACATTGGCCAGCGCTCTGTATAACAAGAGAGCAGAGGGCCAAGAAAACCAACAGTAGAAATGGAAAAGTCACTGCCTTTTTCAACCAATCCTAGGGCCATCTATATGAAGATAGCAACACTTTGAACAGCCTCTACCCCCAGCCACTGCAGCAGACCCTCTCCCCTCTGAGGGCGATAAATCTGGGGAGAACACTAAAAAGTCTATGTCTGCAGTGATGCACAGATGTTAAATAATGGGCCTATGATGTGGGTCCAACTTGGCAACCAATGGTAAACCAAACCAGTTCTAAGGAAGAATAGGATTAGAACCAACTAAGCACTCGACCTAGCATTAGCACACAACAAGGACTGGTAGAAAAGGGGTATGAAAGAGACAGCAGTTAAAAGAAAGAGTTTCAGACAGAGGCTGAAAAAAGGGTTTTCTAAAACACCAGGGAGACAAAATTAGAGATTTGTTTGAGCTGTAAATCATGTAAAGGTACCACGGGTCACCACAGGGATTGTAAAAACTAAAAATGAGCACTTTACCAAAAATCCGAATGGAGGACTGATGTGAGAAAGGTCACAGAGTCATATTTCTAAGCCTGGAGGCTCTGACCACACTGGACAGACAGGCAGATGGAGAGAATATGAAGGTCGAGGCCTGTGCTGGTCATTTATTAAAACAGGAAGATAAAAAAATAAGGCCTCCAGATGTTTAAGGAGCAGGTAGAACAGGTGTCACCTGCTCCCTTTACTTATGACCATCTCCCTATCTCCCCCTGCAGCTGCACCTACCCCTCCTTTTTATTGGCCACCACTCGGCCCTCAGTGTTCATCCAGTGACAAATGGCTCTGAGCCAGAAGCCCATCATCAATCATGGCACGGAGATACAAGAGGGAGTGTCAAAATATGCATATGAAGGAGTAAATGTAGCAGGAACCTTCCTGACTCTGTCATAATGTTTCTTCTTCCTCTCAGACTGATTAGCATCCCTCTGTTGGATTTATGGCACTCACAGTTTTCTGTTTCATGTCTTTTCACTGTTTTGGGATGATCCCCTGTGGAGCTGCTGTAACAGCTGCTGTTTGTTAACGTCCATCTGTTTCAACATCAACAAGAGTTTCCTTGTTCCTTTTATTTTGCATCAACAAAGGTTTATAAACCCACTAAATAAAAAGATCTACGTGAGGGAACGTTCATTTATTCAGGGAATAATGTAAAATCATTGTTTCTAATCACGGACAAACAGCAGGCCTGAAGGATGATGCAAATCAGACTGTCTGCGCCTCCCTCCTCCAGGTTGCCTGATGGCTGCAGGTTTGGCATTCGGATTCCTTTGAAATCTTTAAACAGAATAGCTCCACATGCCCGACCACATGCAGATCTGCACCACCTCGAGGTTTTTGTAGCCTGCTGAGCAGCTGCCTGCATCATATTAGTACACAATGTGATATGTTGGCTTTCATAAGCATCATATTGGTAACCACCTGGCTACTAAAGAAGCTTTAATATGCATAATATTGGGGGGAAATTGGGCTAAACCATTCAGTTGGCATTTGAACACTCAACACTGTGGCCATACCTTTTCATTATCATCATATTGGCAATGATAGAGGATAATATGTTAGCTTCTGTTAGCAGCATTTTGGTAAACACTGTTATGTTATTGTCAGCATTCCATAAGCCTCAAATTATTAAACATTGTTAAGCATTGTTTAACATTGTGGCTAATATGTTAGCTTCAATTTGCATCACAATGGTAACACTTGGCTTAAACCTTCTACTAGCATCAAATTTGTTAACAATGCCACTAAACCTTTCTGTCAGCATCATATGTGGCTTGGCCCTTCTATTCCCATCAGTATTGGGTTGATGAAAAGTCCCTTACTTATTTCACTGTTCAGCACTTCAGTAAACGTTATATATACAGCACATTAAAAAACCTATCAGTGGGATTGGGGTTTTATTTCTCACAGGCCTAACAAAGCAGATAAATACTTGCTAATATGTTAACTGAAATCTAAAGCTTCCGCATTCATTTCTCAAATTTAGAGGCTGAGTGAGGAGGTGATGAAAAAACTAATCCCCAAAGAAATGAATGATGAAGGTGTATTTCCTCTGTGCAGACACCAGAGCTAAGCTAAGAGAAGAAGTGAGGCCTGAAAAGTCTGCTTGAACAAATTTTTTTCTGAGAGCAGCCCAGGCTCCACCAGCTTTAAGAGATATACAGACGCCTTTGTTGTATGAGGAATCAGCTTGTGGAGGGAGGCAGAGAGGCCTTATAAGAGAGGAATCAGAGAGATTTGGCCTTTGAAAAGCAGAGGAGCACCAAGAGGAGTCTTTGTTGTCAGGGAATCAGCTGTAGGAAAGAGAGGGAGGAGGAGGAGGAGAGAGGGCCATGAGAGTGGAGAAGAAGAGATGAAGCCATCCTAAGTGACAGAGAGCTATTACAGAGCAGTGACAGAGAGAGGGAGGAGAAGGGAGCAGCAGGTGAGGAGAAGGGAGGAGAGAGCCAGATTGAAAAGAGAGGCGACTCAAAAATTGAGTGAAACCAGTAAACCTGAGGCTGAACGAGTGAGAAGCAAGGAGAAAGAGGGGGAGAGGTTTGGCCCGGGCCAACAGATGGCTCTGCTGGTCCACCAGGGAGCCATGACTGAACCGCAGTCTGCCAGCTCAGCTCCGGCGCTGCTGAACTTATTCTGCATAGTAAAACAGACCGAAGCCCAGAACCCCTCTAATGTTCACAACACAGCAGGTAACCCCCCCCACTGAGTACTGACAAACAGGACTGATTGATGAGACTTGATCATCGAGATCCCAGAACCAGTTTTCCTCTGAGCTCTTAATTATTAAGTGGTGAGGCTGCAAATCTACAGCTAACTGATGAGTCAAACAATCCGACCACAGATACCCAAAACGTGATGATTTAGCACTCCTCCGTCTGTCCACATGTAACACAGACTTCCTGGAAACAGGTTAGCAGATGGTGCTAATTGCAGACAGACGCAGCAGAAAAAGCTCTTCAAACTTTGGGAAACGCCAGAAAACAACAGCTGAATTCCCAGGATCCCCTCTGCTGGGACACTTTCAGGAATTCCTTTGATAAATACAGAGCCCCCTAGGGGTTAAGAAAAGAGTTTTTAAAATACATTTCTAGGAAGACAACAATTGCATTCCCTCACAATAGTTTTGCATCCCCTCGGAAAAATGACCTAATGGCTGAAAAAGGTACCGGAAAGAAAAAAATGTTGCAAGGGGACGCAAAAGTCTTCCTAAAATTAAACTCTTGCCGTGATCCTTAAATATAGGTACAAAACTAATATATTTTCTCTAATGGCTAAACAGAGAGATAAGCCATTAGTGAGCCACATCAAGTTAACATTTCCATTATCTGACACTTACATCAATGGAAAGCTTGGTAATCTCCCAATTCTAAGGTCCTGTCATCATCCAGGACAGTAATAGCATGCTAAAATTAACAGCAGGTAGCATGGCACAGCTAGCTAATGTTACCAACAGCTGAGGATGCACCAGCGTTGTCTCCACTCTGCAGTGTTTTGACTACGTGCTGTCTACGTGATCGGTCTGAAACGTATCAGGATCTCCAAACAGCTGGAGTCACTGAGTGAGGAGTTCCCTTGATTCCAGCCTCAAACCTCAAACCTGTTGACTCCTGGTCTGACTACATTCATAATGGTTTGTTGTTGTAGTCAAATACTATCTGGTTACGACACGGTTGTATTTTGAAAGTATTATACGAACATCACTCAGTCTGTGAGACTCGGTTAAAATCACAAACCTATAAAACCTGGTTGTTACATGTTACTTACATGCATCAATTTAGCTGGCTGACATCTGGCTGCAAATACAAACAATCAATACCCTTTCTGAGGGATGGGATATGCATGGCGGCTGCAAGGAATTATAATGATAACAAATTTATGAACAATACTAGCAGCAAAATTTGCATAGACAAGGCAGGAGGTGGGCGGGCCTGGGCTCAGCTGGGCCCATCCCTAGATACACAGCTGCCATATATTTGGCTACTATCGATCTAATATAGAAAACAGCTAAGCTAACATTGCTACCCGTACCCATAAGTGGATAATCACTGGTTCAAATCACTCACAGCTAACTAACCTGGACTGCTCCAAGCATAGAAACATTTACAGACAAGTCAGTTAATCGCTTAAAAAGCTACCATCCAGCTGAGCATTAGCATTTAGCTAACATTAATAAAATTGATTGAGTCTTAGCTTATATTAAGAGGTGACCAAATCAGCTAACAGCAGGCTCAAATTCAACTCCTTTAAACCCAGATACAACAGAATCAAGCTAACAGTATCTAGCACAGTGTTAGCAGTTAGCCCCCCTTCCTCATGACTGCCTCTCTTATTAGAGTTTGGAGCTGTGAAGGTTATTTGGGTGCTTGACTTGATAGCTGACAGGATTCTGCTTATGGACTTGTTAAATCTTTGGATGTGCTTTAGCCCCGTCTGACCTGAGGGTAGCAGGACCTCAGCAGGATCAACAGAGGAGTATCTAAACCGGCTCGTCCTCCCACGCCACATCACTCACGGGAGCTGGGATTTGCAGTATTCTCTGTTTAAACAGCACGATAAGAGCAGGAGCTGTGCTGTTAAAACGGGGGTCATGTGGGTCAGTCGCTTTGTTAAAGTGTCACCAAAAATAGCCTGCATGCAGCACCAGAGACAAGCTGTAAATCTGCCACTCAAATAGTGGTATTATGCTCCCCTCTCCCTCCTCATGTTAAAGTTATGAGTCAATTGAAAGATGGCGATAAAGAGCAGAGGAAGGATACTTAACATTCCTCGCACACAGTCCCTCCCCTCTCACACCAAAATGCATTCTCCTTATCTCTCCCTCTCCCTCTCCCTCCGTCTCCTCAAACCTCCACAAGAAAATGGATCAAGGTCAGGACAGCAAAGCAGAAGAAGATTAATTTGCTCTTACCTCTGATAAATTATGAAATTAGCCTGTCAGGGGGAAAAAAACATTATTTGGTGAGTTGTCCCTGAGAGCCCCGGAGGGAAACCCACTGCGAGGTGGTAATTTGATCACATTGCCATGTAATTTCAATTTGTGCAGTTTGTATCCTCTAGACATTGGATTTAAGACTTGATTTTTACAAGGTAAAGTTTGGATGTCATGTGGAACAAGAGCACAAGTTTGGTGACTTTTCTGATGGAAGAAAATCCTTGCCGAGCATCACTGTGCATGATATTTTACAGATACAGGGATGAGGGGAGATGTGTTATGGTCTCAGTTAGCATGGTTGTGGCATGCACACCTTCAGTTTCTTGCAGACAAATGTACATGAAGTGAAATGAATAGGATTAAGATGAGATTACTCTGACTTGCTGTCCTTTTTCTTGCAGTAAACTTTGGTACTGGATGTGCGACACAGGAGTTGTCTCGCGCGTTTTCTTACCCACAGCCCTCAAGTATGATTACATTAAGTTTATAGATAAAGTTATTGAGGCTATACAATTTAGAAGAGATCATTGATAAGTTACATTGTGAATTATTATCTGCATCATACCTGAGCTAACTCAAGCGGTCTCATCCGAGTTTTTGTTTTGTTTCAGTCTCTTTTCTCCTTCAACTGTTCAGTTGTTTCTCTTTTGCGAACATTTGGGACGACCTTGCCCGGCTTTTGTTTGGAAATCAGAAGTTTAAAAAAAGATTGGAAAGAGAAACCGCCTGGTCTACAGTCGTGTTCAGCAGTGAAATCTGACTATTTTAGCGCAATGACGGAAAAGAGAGAGAGAGAGAGAGACAGCGTAACCTGCTGTTACTTGAAGCGCAGATTGATCTCATCCGCAATGCGTGTGAATGTGCGCGGAGAAACAGACCTGAAACGTTGGCTGAGGCAGTAAATGACATGATCTCACACTGATGTCTGACAAAATGACAGTATATCCTCATATGGGCATGACGAGGTTGTGTGTTACTGTGTGTGTCCTGTCCACTCTTCCATCAAAAAAAAAAAAAGAAATAATTTTCTCATTGGATCTCCACGATTCAAGTAAGTCACCTACTTTGGTTTCATAACGGCGAATTTCGCTGAAAGGTGAGCGATTTTCATGCTTGATTGTAGTGGTACTGCTACCTTATCACTTGGTGGCAGTTTAAATATGGTTGACCTCCTAAAAGCCAAGAGGCAGACTTGAGTGGAACCCCAATGGCGGTACCAAAAGAAGTTCACCTGCAGTTCCCTGAGTGTCCACAGACTGTAAACTCTGTTAACTCTTCTGAGATCCAAACATTAGTCGTGTTAATGGGAGCCACTACACTTTTGTAGTAGCCAAAAGTGCTGCAGTTTTAGCACTTCTGCATAAGCTTCATTTTTCCACATCAGGGGTTGGTGCTTCATTTTGATGTGATGGCAGATGTTAGAAGGTTATCCCTTACACTGCAACCCACTGGCCACCTGTGGTTAATGCACCTGGAATTTCTAGGACTTAAAACTGAATGTAGTTAACCTTCTGCTGGGATAGGAGAGTACACTGTATTGTTTAACCGTTTATTGCGAGGAAAAGGACAGGTTTGCATGAGTTTTCTTTCTCTTGAGTCTCAGAAGCAAATGTAACCTCTGGAACCCAGATTTTTGTTCCTCAAGATAAGAAAAATGTGTTAAATAATTCAGACATTTCTCAGAAGCTGCTTTTTCATGCATGATCAATCATTAAAAAAAAACAAAACAAGGAATGCTGTTTATTTTTAAAGGAACAAATCATAAAAAACTTTTTTTGTTTAATGATTTGTGTCCACAATTAGCTTAGATTTGCCTAGATTAGCACAGAGATTGGACACTGCTTGCCAAAGCACCTTAAAGGATGAAAGCCAAACGTCAAATTTCTTTAACACTAAGTTGAAGAGGGGGGGGATACATTTTACTGGCTGTTGAATTGTTCCTTTAAAGAAACAACAGGGTGTCTTTCCTTGGCTGGAATAAATGTTTCTTCTTCCAGGCCACAAAATAACACAGTGCATCTGATGTAGCACCACATAATGAGATGACTGCCAACATCAGCGCCTTTAAAAATCACTAAAAAGAGATAAATTAGCTTCCTTTATGTTAAAGTGTCTCAGTGCAGGAAATCAAAGCCACAGAAGTTCTGGCTCAGTTTGAAACATCCACTTTAAAAGCATCCAATCAGTCAGGGGCAGGAATAAAAGCTCTGGTTGGATGAGTAAAATAATAACATGCTTTATTAGTTCTCAATTGATTTCAATCACAGCCCTACACTTCATTTCACTCCGTCTATATGTAACTGAAGAATGAATATACAGTGTTCTATCATACAGTCTTTTATAATACAGTGATTTATAATACAGTATTTTACACTCAATAAATTCAGCTGTTAAATTGACCCTTCACCAAGTCACCCCCTGCTTTCTGTCTTTAGCTTGGTTTTTGTTTTCGTGCATGGTGCAAGAAGTGAGGTGTGCTTTGTATCCAGAGGTTCAGGAATTTTAGAGGTGGGGCCTACAATGCTGATGGTTTCTGATTGGCGGAACAGCCACAGTGGTTTTATTGCCCCCTCTTTTTTATGTGCTTTAAGTGGAAAAGTTAAGCTCAAGTCACCAAACTCCAAAATCTTCAAATACTTTCAGAGGGGGGTCATAAAGATCTGATGGGACCCTCTCCTACAGGGGGGAGGAGCCTAGTCAAGGGTCAACTCATCGAGACGATGATCCTGTTCAAAACAATGAAGTCATGCGCCATACTCACTGCTGGGGTCTACGTTCTCACACAGCTCTGTCTTGGCCTCTCCGTTTGGTCGGTCACTGGCTTTGTGGGAGAGTCGGGACGACATGGTGGCGGCAGTGACTACCGCTTTGAAGGAGCGTTTCCTCTTCTGCACGTTTAGCTCCGGGTGGAAGATGATGACGTACACTTTGGGCATGTAGAGCATCCCGAGAGCCACAGAGGCACTCAGATTCATGGAGATGGTCAGCGTGGTCGTCTGGATGTACAGCTGGGTGGGAGAGAAAGGAAAGATTTTAGGTTGATTGTAAAGTAGCTGAGCTCTTAATTTCTCTTCTTCTTTTCACATTCTACCGGTTCCACACTGTCGTACATCCATTCTGATAAACCTTCCTCTTGCTAATTTTGGCAACAACTGAGGAGCATTTTCCTCCTTTTTCTTGCAACCCTGCACCACTCTGCACTCTTGCATAGAAACAGCTGCAGCATGAAAACAAAGCGTGTCAATAAATCAGTGAAAGGTGAGTGTGAGCTCTGCAGGTCAGTGTTTGTTGGACTGACAACTGCAGCTGTGTGCAGGACTTTTCTCTCTACATTACTGGCTTTCTTTAACAAACTGAACTCATACTTTGACACTGTGTGAAATGAAAGCAGCTGACTGAGTCAGGACAGCAGGCCGTAAAATTGCCGATGGAGATGTGTCAGAGAACCGAACTCTTGACACTTTTTATGAGCAGGTGAAGGATTGTTTCTTATTTCCCTGTGTGCTCTCGACCCTCACCTACACCTGAGAGCAACAGCAGAGGAGAGAGCCTCTACATGAATGTTTTATGTGTTGTGTGTATATTGCAGCTGCATATGAAGCCGTGGCCCATGAACTCCTCACAGGGCCGATGTTGGGCTGCAATGAATACGTAAGGAGGCTGAGCTGGGCTGTAATAGGTGTCCCAGAGCAGGTTTCATAGAGTTCATCTGCACTGTCTTTATGTTTTATAGTCCTGCTGTCACAGCCTGATGTATGCCATTTACAGAGAGAGACAAGAGGGGGGATGTAGGAGGAAAGACACCAAGAATTCAAATAGCGTAAAATTTAAATTAACACCTGGAGTATCACAGATTTCCTTCACCCTGCAGAATAAGATGGTTTGAGCCACAAACATCTGCTTCATTGACTCCTCGCCTGGCACCACTCATGAAGTCAGTTTGTTGTTGTAGTCTCAACAGAATCTGATTTTGGCCATGGTTTGTTTTATTTTAAGGCTCTTTTGAAATGGTTTCTTGCACTACTTCTTACCTACAGTGAATTGAAGCGTTACAGCTCTGGCATCGGGCAAAAATAGGATGGTTGCATATTAGCTGTGACCTGCCAGACAAATCACACAGCAGGATTGCAATGTAATGGATCCAGTGTGAGTTGCTACATTGACTTGAATGGAAGCCTATATGATCCTGAGCTGTGACTCAGTGGGATAATGAAGTCATCACATAACGATCTCCTAGCTGGTTAATGATACACTTAAAGAGTGGACCTCAAACACCAAGGTCTGACAGGCCTCCAGAGGGCTAGCCAATCAGAGTGAAGGGGTTTTGTGGCCAGGGAGCCTTAAAAAGACAGCAGCTAAAACAAAGTTTAAGGTGTACAGACAACAAATAAGCACAATACCTTCTATTTAAAGGGCCTGAGGGGATTTTTGTTTCTGTTTGTCAACCTAACATCCAAACTGGGCCCCTTCTCTGTGGCATATTCCTGCTGCCTCTGACCATCTGAACAGCAAGCACCAGTGTCTACGCGGAAAAACTCAAGAGCCGAACTCCTGACTTCCTGCAGGTAAACAAGGTATTCTGAAAATATTAAATCTTTCTGTCTCTGTGTGACTGCTGCCGTCTTGCTTGGAATAGCTCCTACCACTCGCCATTATCTACATGAAAAGGTCACGTGTGCACTGGGTGTGCTGTGCTTGGCTGGTTACCTCCCATAAGCACACCTTCTCCCCATCCAGAAATGTCCCAAGACAACCAAAACCATTGACAAACAGGGAGACAAGAGTATTGAGGCAGACACTGACACACATGTATAGAAATGACAATTGAGCTGGATAATTCCCATAAAAGTTGACTTTTTTCTTTTTTGGGGAATCTGTCAGACCCTACCTTTAAAGACAAAACTATGAGTTTCGTGAAAAATGTATCTAATTTTAGTTCTTTTTCATCCCAAAAATCTCCCCTTCTGGCACTTTTAGAGTATATTACTAAAGTTTTTTAGTTTTTTAGTTTTTCTAATTATTGACCAATTTGGGCCAGCCTAAATACAGGTCATGAGCAACATCAAAAAAGGTTATTAAGTTAATAGAATAAGGACCTGGGCCACACTGGCCATTCTATGCTGAGTTTACAAGATGCGGTATCAGAGTCATCAAACCAGAAAAACCAAGAACATGGCCTCCACTTAAGTTACTTTCTGGCTTCTGTCAAGTTATTTTGGACCAGATCAGCCCTAACAAATTCCTGACATTGATTTAAATGATTGTTGAGAGGAGTGGTCGTGGCAATTATGAGTCATGGATTATCCACCATGCACGCGCTGCGTCTGTCTGCTCATGCTCATGCTCATGAATGAAATGCTGAAGCACACCTAGCTGAAGCATGCCAAAGCAGAGACGTATATTGTGCCTAAACACGGTTTACTTGTTATCCCACTGGCCAAACAAGCTGGACTTTAGGGCTGAAGTGTGCTTCAGTACAGTATGGAGGGCTAGTGTGACCGGGCCTTAAGGAAGTAATTATTCAGTTACAATTAACAGATCAATCTAAAGATCTTGAAGTGTGTATCACAATAGGAAAACTGGTATATTTAAAATCGGAATCACTTTCAAAATAAGAGCGTGGACAACAAGAACTCCATGCTGTCAGACACTAGGAGGCATCTGCAGTAAGATGATTAAATACATGTTTTTACCAGTAACAGGAAGATGAAGATTTTTTTCAATGTAGAAATATCTCCTGCGTGTATGTAAGTGTATAAATGTGAAGTGCAAACACACACACACACAGACTAAAAGCAGAGTGTGTGGGATCTCTCCAGCAGCTGAATAAAGAGCTGTTGTGGAGTGTTGTGCCTGATATGAATCAGTGGAATGAGACTGTGATAAGATGACATGTCAGATACAGAAACCTCACACTCAGGCTCTAAAATCTGGATTAATCTTATCATGTAAAACCTTTTTCTTTGTGCCGTGACTCGCTGAACACCAGATGTTTTACTCTGAGGCTTACAGAGAGAAAACAGAAGAGGACGGGGGCGGGAGAGAGAGGCACAGAGACCTGAGCGTCATAGGGAACAAAGAGCTCATGTTCGTTATCACGCCATTAAAGCCTCCTGAGGACCACGGCAAGCTGAAGAGGACATTTATCTCCTGTGAGCCCTCATTTTAGATCAAATGAAAACTGGTCTGAGATTTAACAGCATGAGGTCTCTCTCATCCTCCCTGAGCATCAGGCCTGCTGATTGGCTGAGCAAACGTCTGCAGAGGTGCAGCTTTGAGACTTTCCCACACTGTCACGCTCTGATTTGATTTTATCTCAGCCATCTGTGTGAAGACACTGGGTTCTGAAGGAGGGACATTTCACCTCTGCCTGTTGACACTGTGGCTATAATGGTGGTCCAACCTGTATTTTCTTTTGAAGAAACAGAATAAAAGAGTGATCAGCAGCTGTACAAAGCATATTTTCTAATTCTAGCATTAACATAAATTTCATTAAAAATGCCCTCTATCATGGATGGATGGATCACACAGGTTTTCATTCAAGTCAATGTGTAAACTCACACTGGCTTCATTCCAGGGTCAGCAGGTGCCACAGTTGTGAAGAATTAATTCAGAAAATTCAGGGAAGATTGAGCAGTACGGGAAGTTGTGGAGCAAAGTCAGCCTGTGACTTTCAAAATAAAACAAACTGTGTTCAGACCAGATCGTATGTAGCTTGACTACAAACAGGCATCATGAGCTGGGACACTGATGGAGTCAACAGTTTTGAGGTGACCACAAATAGAGAGAGACTTATCAGTGGAGTGAGAAGCATGGGAACTCCTTGATCAGTGACTCCAGCTGTCTGTCAGCAATGCGGCTTGCTAGACTACACACAGCGGATGTGAGTTGACAAATTCAGTCAAAACACAACAGAGAAAAGCTGGACCACAACCTCATCCGGTTTATTTCTTTCATTACAATACAGATACTCCCACATTTTTGCACTGTGTATCAGCATGGACTGGATTTATCATGTTTGTCTGGGAATGTAAGAGTCCATAATCAGAAAAATACAATGAATTTCATGCCTAAATTGTAATAAAATTCAGCTGTTTCATATGTATTCCAAAATGTACAACATAGATTAACAAAAAAGGAAAGTGTTGTTTTTGTTATTATTATTATTATTTTATTATTCTAACTATCTTTTTCTCCAATTCGTTTTTTTTTTCTTTTTCAGATTTTCAGCCAACTTAGAACTGTAATTTAAGTTTTGTTAAGCAAAATCAATTTCCATTGGAAGGTTGCTGTCAATAGGTTGGAAAAGAGCAGTGTTCTACTTTTGTGTTATACATTATGGAGTTGAAAACAACTAAAAACTTCTAGCTCCACTCAGGACTTAAGACTGGGACTGGGATGAGTCTTTTTTGTGTTGCCCATCATCATGCCTGAAATGAAGACTTCGTCCCCATTATAGAACACCCTGATTCTCCCAATAGTCACAACTTATTTAATTTAAATCCAATATTAAGACTTTTTGTTTTACTTTCAATCTCCTAGCATTATGACTTTTACTCAACTTCATTCTTTTCACATTGCCACCCTTTGACTTTTTTGACTTTTGGTACCCACATACATATATTTTCTATGTCATTCCATTCTATTCTCAAATCCTAAGGTTTGCTCTTCTTTCACAATTTCCCTAACCCTCTGTCAGACTTTTGCCATTGTCCTGATTTGAATTTCTTCACATATTCGTCACATTTTCTTTCACAGCTCAAATATCTCACCTTCACTCCAGAGACGTCCGTTTGTCAGCAATGTAGCAGTGAGAGCTACCTTTGTTGAACCAGACTTTTCCATTTATTCTTATTTATGAAGGTCTGTCATTTTTATTCTCAGCTGTCACTCCTTTAAATTTCTTTTCCTCTTTGTATTCCTAGAGCTCTTTTCAATAGTCTTGTGTGACTTTTATCTACTCTTTAGTGTTTTAACGCTCTTAAAACTTCGATGATGTCAAAAGGTTTTTTACTGTTAACTTCTGCTTTGTGAATATGTTTAAATAAAGAGTAAAAAGCTTTCTAAAAATATTGAATGCTCCTGCTCACTTGCAGAAGACAATAGACAAAAAGAAAAGAGATCTTTGTGTGACATCATCCTGTATGAAAGCCTCTAATTTCCCTTAAAGAAACTTTTTATCCTAAAAAACAAAAGAGAGCATCTTTGTCTTGTGAGGCTCATGATTTATTAGCTCTTTTATTGTGGTGGGGACGTGATGCACGAGACACAGAGGATGAGTATACTAATCCCTGTCTCTGTGAATGACACGTGTTTAAGTTAGAACGGCAGCTGTAGTCCATCCTCTGTAATTAATAAGCTGTGTGTGTGTGTGTGTGTGTGTGTGTGTGTGTGTGTGAGTGTGTGTGTGTGTATGTCTGTGTCCTGCTTATTGCTGCAGACAGCGTGTCTCCGATTAGGACCGTCTCCGTCACTTTAATTCCTAAAACATGTCTCAGGCCAAAGTCAAACTGAAACTGAAACTAATCATTATTAATCGCCTGGTTCTGCTTTTCTCTGCGGCGTGAAGAGTCTCTGTGACTTCCTGTGATGAACCTGAGCATCTGCTTTCAGCTGTAGGAAGTCATCACAATGCCCTTCAATGAGATAATAGGATTATAACTAAGTGGTGAAATGACGGACAAAGACGTGAACTGTATGAGCCATAATGAACGTTCAAATCCTCCGTCCTTCAAAGTGATACAGACTCAAACAGACTAGACTTTCTTATTCAGATGCATAAACATTAACTGAGACTTCACACTTCCTGGTCACATAAACTTTTTCATAGAGTGCTCCCTGAGCTAAATAAACCTGTCACTATCCACAGACAAGATACACCATTTAATCGTCATCATCACATGGCAGGTTCTTGCTCCTTTCCTGCCTGACAGGAAAAGTCTGTAAATGTAACTCAGAGGTGAAATGAGGGCCCATTGTGTTCACGCCAAACACAAAAATCCACTTGTAAGAAATTAAGCCACCGCAAGAACTGCAGCCCCCCAAATGTCCACTTGGGGCAGGCTCCAAAAGCCCAGGAACCTGAGGTACCCCTTGTGTTAAAGCGCCAGCCTCCACAGCAGAGTCAGACATGTGGCAGCTAGGGATGAGCTTTGAAACCTGGCTCTGATTCCTGTAAAACCCGAAGACCAATAATCATCAAGCTTATGAGCCAATTGAGTGTCACGCCACCTGTAACACACTGTTGTCCGTAAAACCAATACTACTGTGCAATCAAGCTATTAAAGAAATTCAGAACCCGGGCAAACTGCTGTCAAAGATTACAAAGGAAACACTCTGTTCCAGTGCAGTACCTTTGTCCATCTTCAAAGTGAAGTTAGAGCAGCAGCTCCACTTTCAACAGTCAGACAGCCCTCCTCACAGAGAAGACATGGTTTGATCACAAAAACTGTTCTCCAAGTCCAGTTTGTAGGAAAAAGGAATCCAACTACTGTTGAAATCCGTGCTTGAACGGCAGAGGAAAAGTATTTAGGTGACTGACAAGAGGTAACATGGCATACCATGATAATGCGTGTAATGTTCCATCAGAAAATAGACTATTTCATAACTGATCCCAAAGTCATTGTGATGCCTTCAAACATAATGGAAAGAAAATAAAACTGTGGTTCTGGCAGGAAACTTAAAGAGACCATTAGGACTTTTTAGATGACCTTAAAAAAGTCTCATATCTAGATGCATGACATAAGTCATTTGATGCAGGAGTCTGATGTCCCAAAGCCTTAAATGTAGCTGTTTTCCCCAAAAAACACTGAGATCATGAATTTAGACCTGCCCAAAATCCCTCTGTTTCGCATTTCTCAGCAAGCTGTTTCAGCGTCTGCATTTGAATATGCAACTCTCTCCGCCTCCTTCAGGAAGTGTCCATGGTGACTCAACTCAAGGAACAGAGCAGGTCTCGCTCTTTCTACCAACAGTTTGTTTGTGCAAAGCTCAACAGCGTGCACGGAGCTGATCTGCTAACAGAGTGAAGACTTGGATTGTGCCCTCACATGAGCAAAAGAGCACACGCGGTCCATTTATAGCATGTCTGGTCTCCCTTCATGAATATGCAGAATATTGGCAGATCACCAGAAACTACAGACAAAGATTAGACATCTGCACAACCCAAGGGCTCAGAAAAATTCTTAAAAACTCTTTAAATCAAAACAAAACAAAACAGAGCTTATAATATGATTTGGAGTCTCTTTTCCTCTACTTTCTCTCTCTCTCTCTGTCTCTTTCCGTGCGTAACAGGCACAGATCACATCAGCGTGATCAAAAAATTCCAATTAAATTGTTACAAAAACAATGTTAGTTTTTCTGTGCTCTATTGCTCTTAAATGTAGATTATAAGACGTGTTGAAATTCCAAGCTTTTGTCCAGAATTTTTACTGTAAATCCAGAGATACAGAGGGGTAGGGAGGATGAGAAAGAGTTCACCTTTTTGTAAAGCTGACAGAAAGTGCACATTATGACACTATGTCAGCAGCAAAATATAAGGTGAACTATGATTCGTTTTCGAAGACTTCAGAATCAATGTAAGATCACAGCACCTTTGTTACATTACAGGTGTATCCCTTGCACCAAAAAAGATTAAAAGACTTAAACATCTGCATTTTCTGAAACAATGTAACAGGGACGGTGCGCAATAAAAGCAGTTTCATATGGGTGATTAAGTCCAAGATTAAAAAAATAAATCTCAGCTGAGTCTCGACTCCTGAAGTGTCGTTTTAATCACAAGAACATCGAAGACTGGCTGATTTCTGCTGTGCAGCTGATGTCCAGTGTGTAGGAGAAGCTTTATCCTAAGATATCGACTGTGTAGTTCTTCAGAGGAAGCTGCAGGAGGAAAAAGCAGAGCAACTGGCAGACGTGATTGTGTCACTTCGTTCTGGTGCGTGCGTGTCCGGTGGTGACGTGTGTACCAGCTTGATTCCAAAACAGCTCGCTTAAGGAGAGATTTTCAGAAAAAGGGAGCTAGTAAAGAGAAGAGGTTTTTTTTTCAATATTAGGAGGCGTTGAAGACACTTCGGGACCCAAATTTTCGTTAGTAACCCATGTGAAAGTGGATTTTGCATAATAGGGCACCTTTAAATGAGGTTGTCAGTGCTAAAATAGGTTATTTCTGAATGCTTGTTCCCAGCTCATATATCCCGACGGGTCTGATTGGACCGCATTGATTGCCAGATGCAAGATACTAAGCCAAAGCCTGTATGACAACACAATAGCTGCAGAAGAAGTTTATCAGTGAGAAGAGAGATCTGTGTTTTTCTTTTCTGGACATGACCAGGAAACATGAGGACAAAGAGCAGTGGTGTCTGTTCTCTGAGTGTTTTCTTTTTCCTGTGTGAAATGAAGAAGGATGAGGTGAGAAAACAGCAGGCAGCAGTGATTCATTCAGTGTCACTCCTCAGTGAAACATCTTTGATCTGATTTCAAAGAGACAAACGTGGTTTTCTTTCCCTCTCTCTTGTCTGTCTGATGGGTTTGTTTGTGTCTTGTTGTTTGTGTTTTTGTGTCAAATTGTCCTGGCTCTGAGCCGACACAAAGTCCATTAATTAAAGCGGTCTAGTGTGTGTGAGCGGGGGGGTCTTCATATGAGTGTGGGAGAAGCCATGACAGTCGCTCAGTCACTGAGTGCAGGTTTTACTACAACATCACCAACAAATCCTCATCATTTCTGCTGCAGATAGCTTTCAGAAAATGCTGTTTTTCTGGTCAGGATCAGGTTTTTCTCTTTGTTGGCGTTTCTGTATCAACAGCTGACCTATATTACTCAACCAACATGACTGATAATCCATCACATTAACCGCTGTGTGCTCAGCCAGAGTCTTACCTTTGAGAATCACATATAGATCTGTATGTTCTCCTTTGTTCCACTGAAAAATTTAAGACCTAAGATTATACAATATAGCACGTTTTTATAGACTGTCATTTGTATTTAACAATGAAGAAAAAGACTTTTGTGGATCTGGACTTGATATACGTGCCTGCCTGATTCCATAAATGTGGCAAGAGACTCTGGGAGCTGAATTTTTGTGTATTTCAGGGGGGGGGTCTGCAAATTTTAGGAAGTTTTGGGCCATTTTAAAGAGGCTGTACTATGTTCTCCACACTGTAAACGTGGATATAAAGTCACAATACTGGATGTTCAGACTGAATGTGAATGAATCTACAACAGATTTGCTGAAGCAGAGAGGTCATTACATGTAGATCTTCTCACTAGTTCATGACACATTGAGGGGCGGACATCAAACATCAAGTGCTGCCCCTAGCTCCACCCCCAACAGGCCTCCAGAGGGCTGGCCAATCAGAGTGAATGAATTTTGTGGTGGAGGGATCCTTAAAGAGACAGCAGCTGAAACAAAGTGTTGCAAACTGAGCTGAATTAAGTGGAGTGGGAGCTGTGGTTTCAGTGTGTACTTGACTGCAGCTTCATATCAGCTCCTCCCCTCAATCAGCTGAACCCCGTATAAAGCACCTGTGGCAACATGGCTGCCTTTTGTCTTGTCTGGCTGCTGGTTGCTGCACGTTCCTCGAGCTGAGGTAGGTTAACAATCACATTCACTATTTCAGGACTATTGTGGGTAATTATGCTCTTGCAATTAACAAAGCTTAATGGGTGTTCAAGTGGTCCTGTCTGCCTGTCTACCTTTAAGAAAATGGTGTCTGGATTGTAAAGGTCTTTGTCCTTTTGATATTTTAGAAGATGTGTAAATATTTTAAAAGACCTCTCATATACGAAACAAAATATTTCCCTCTTTAATCAGGCACTAAGAAGGTCTACTGTGTAAAATTTTAACTTAATCTTCATCACCTAAATGCTGTTTTTTTTAACGTGAAACAGTTCAGTTTTAAATTTATCAACAGTTCTAAACTTTATTAGTGTTATTCAGGAGGACATGGTTTGAGGACTTAATGCACAAGTGAAAAAAAAGTCAAAATATCACCATTTAAGAGAGACTCACAGACCTTTTTGTATGTCTAGGGGGTCCTTCAGAGTCAGCTGTATTATTAAGTAGCCTTTCACGTGACTATTCAAATTTAAATATGGTTTTATTGAGCTACTTTATGTGTTATCCAGGAAGGACATTTGGAAATCAAAAAATCTAGACAAAAGTATTTCTTGCACAAATATGTCAATAAGCCTAATGCTGTGACTTTATTTGTTGACATCATTGTAAACATCTACAAAATTATGCCCCAGTGCACAATGAATGCATTTTTTTTCTTTAGATTTCTGACATTTTTTGTCATATTTTTGTACTTCAATTTTAAGCCCAAATGTTATGCGGAAATGACATTTCTGCATTTTGGAGCTCAGTAGCTCCTTAAATTTATCTTTTTTATATAGTAAATAATCATGTGGGTAAGTAAAGTGGAGAGAGTTGAGTACTGTAATAAGGTATTTTAAAAACTTTATGTATTTTGAACACCATATTTATGCTTCGGACAAAAGAACTACATGCCTCATCTTTGACCCTATACAGCCCCCAGGCTTAAATATTAAGTCTGAATACAGCACAGATAGGACACAATAGACAGTTTTTTCTCTGCATCTTTCATTTTCTGCTCTAAAACTGCAATCAGCAGTATCTGCAAACCTCAGTCTTACAGCTCACAGGTTGGTGATTCATAGTCTCTGCAGTTCACTCATGACTTCACAACATCACTGACTATTGATCAAAGAGACACCTGATTTGGGTTTTATCTTTTTCTATTATTACTGTTATCAGTATGTGTCCTCACAGTGAGTTTAAAGCACAGGCAGGAACACAGAGTTTGGCCTCAAATGGAGCCAAACAAACTACTGTAACAACAGTTATGTAAGAAAACATTATCAGAGCAGCAGGGGGCCAAATGGTGTGTTCACCCAGCTGGAGCTCTGAGATATAAACCAGAATAACAGAGAGAAAAACAGCCCCATCTACAGCAGCCAGAGAAACAAGGAGCAGCAACACTGTTTCATTTTGAAATATTTAAACACCATGTCCTCTGGTGAGAATTTTAGACAAAAAGATTTACAGGGGGAACATATCAGGAAATGAGAGAGATCTGAAAAAAGAGGGATGTAAAGAAGGAGAAGTGATGGTAATTTGTTCAACAAATGGCTGCAGGAAAAAACAGATCCTAAAATATGAGATGAGATGTTAGAAATGGGGAAAGCTATTTTTGTTCGAAACAGTTACAAAGCAGAGACTGTTGAAACATTGCTGAAGCCTGCAGGATATACAGAATACAGCTCAGTCTGCAGAGTGTAAGAGGCTCAAGTTCAGCTTTATGAATTCACATGACAGAGTTTACAGTCTCCAACACATCGAGGCAATGATGTGTGTACTTCTGTGATTTTCCACTTTGGGTTTGAGGAACAAAATCTCTGATGCTGAAAACTCTGATAAATGATGATTAAACGTGATAAAACGAGCCTGTACTCTGAAAGACACCAGTTCTCAACCAAAGTATTCACCTGGAAGGCTGCGATGTGCAGACTGTTAACGTTTGGTATCTACAAAACATTGTCTGAAAACACAAAGCAAAGTGAACCAGGAGCAACAGTTTTCCGACCAATACCATGGTTTTAACACAGGGGCCCAGTTTTTAGATGTTTGGAGTCAGCTCATGACTTTTGGGCCAGACTTCTACCAGATCCAAAATCCAATCCATCCAGTTTGGCTGTGTTATCTTACTTTTATATAACCACGAAACAACTGCAGTCAAATGACTGCCTCACTGATGTTCCTCTCCTCAATCACAGTGTCTTCTTGTCCTCTTAAACCTTAATCACGGCTGGGATACAATGCAGATAACAATTTAGTCTTTTGTTAAATCTGGCAATCAATACTGAAATATGTAGACAAGTAAGTTGAGTAAAGAAAATATAAGGTAGTTTGTTTGTGGAAATGAATTTATACTCTCTTCATGTCTGTAAATGAATCAGGGGATCTGCCCTCTGGGTCAGTGGCAGATTGACCTTAATGTTAATTCCTGATAATGAACAGGCCTGGTGAGTTGTTGTTTGTTGTGAGATATAGCAGCTCATCAGGAAGTATTAATGCTACACCTACCAACTTAAGGGCCTATGGCTGACATAGAACGGTAACAAATGCTTCACATTTTTTGGTTTTCACTGGTTCAAGAACATCAATTGTGGGATGGAACTCAGAACCAAAAATGTTAGGGAAAAAGTAGAATAGAAAAATTCTGGTTCGAAGCTCTGGTTCTGCTCATTACTTTTATGGACAGGATTTCTAAACACAGCCATGCAACAAAAGGGGTCAGGTTTGGCTCTTAGGGTCCCATTTCTGCTCTTTGCAGATAATGTGGTCCTGGGGGCCTTGTTGAACTCTGACCCCCAGCTCTCAGTGGGGCGGTTTGCAGTTGGGTGTAAAGCAGCCTGAATGAAGAACAGCACCTCTTAGGGTGGAGAGAGTCTTTGCCCCAGGTGGAGGAGTTGAAGTGGGTCTTGTTCATGAGTGAGGGGAAAACGGACTGAGAGACTGACAGACAAATCGCAGTGGCGTCTGATGCTTGGACATCTGGGGGAGGCTCTAAGTAGGGCCCACACTCAAGGAGCCAGATGAGGTGGTTCAGGATCTGGTGAGGACTCCAATGTGTCCTGGATCTCACAGATCCAGGACACATTGGAGAGATTATATCTCTTTTGGCTGGCCCGGGAACGCCTCAGGAGAGCTGGTAGAAGTGGCTGAGGACAGGAGTCATTAGTCTTCATGATGGTGTTGCTACCCCAGCGACCTCAGACCCAGTGGATGTTGGATGGATTTGAGCTGCTACAGCTTTCAATCAGCAAGTAATATCCCATATGAGGTATATCTATTGGTAGAAGGACATGCTCCTCCCATTGCTCCTCCAATCCCCTTCCCCTTTCCTCATTCCTCTGTCCCCTGAGCAGCATTAGGAGCTTTGGAACTTGTCTGAGATGTGTCAGTGAGCCAGAGACATGTTGATTTTTAAAAGTATCTAAGTTGCAGCTCCTCAGGTCTCATCTTTTGTTCAAGAAAACTTCCTGAGTTGTTCCTTTGAAGAGAACAGTCAAAATAAAACATGACTCAGATCTTCATCAGTATGAGAGTTTGTGTAATGGGAGTGAGGTTGTTTCTTCTCTGGGATGTCTGATTTCCTTTCTGGACTCTTGAGCAGACTTGCGGCTTGAACAGGCTTTGAATGTGAGCCTGGAGTCTCTTGATTTCACACATTAACCCCCCAATAAGTGAAAGTATTAAGCTTGTCATGTTCAGGTTGTAACCATGGTGTCTCTGCCTTCTTATGCTGTTTGAGAATAGACGTAATGAGGATTATTCCCTCCTTTCATGTCGCTCTAAATTCAGCAGGCTCTCTCTCTCTATGTAGTTTCAGTGAAACCTTGAGACATCATTAGAATACTGCAGCTGCAGCAGGATTTTATTTTTATAGCTCAGTGATTTTGACTCTCTGCTCTGAATGCTTTCTGTTGGACTGGATTTACATACAGAACCTGTGACCCAAATACACACAGAGCTGCTCCAGCTGCAGAGGCAATTCAATATTCCTGTGCACATATGCATGCATGGGTCAAAGAGCATTTTTGATTTCACATCCAAACCACAGAGAGCACAGGCTAAAAAGAAAATGCTGATCTGAACCTAACAACAGTTCAATCATGAATATTTCACTCCATTTAGCATTCATTCATCAGTCCATGAGGGGCACCAAACCGCAGTTCCCTGAGTGTCCACTGGAGTCTGTCTCTAGCGGTGAGTCAGCATATCATTAAATAATAGCACTTTCTTCTGTTGAACTCTTGATGAGCATTCCTGTGAATGTGTTGCATCAGCTTCTAATTTGAACAGGCATTTGCATTTGCCCACCAAAGCTGCAATAATAATAATAATAATAATAATAATAATAATAATAAGTCTTTGTGTTAAAGCCTTCAGTGGATTGAATCTGATGAGCCTACCACCTCACTGCTCATGCTGTTTACCTTAACTAGCCTGTTAATAGTAGGCTGGTAGTGGTGGTATAAAAGTGTGTTTCTCATATCAAAAATATATTTTCATGTCTAAAATAATGCTTTTTCCCTGCACGATGCTGTTGTGAAACTATGACAAAACAGCAGTGGTGTGCACCAAAGGGGGGCAGGGGGTGTGGCCATCACCCTTTGTGTCCTCTTTTGACACAAAGTGTGTGCCTAAGTGCTCACCTTAGTGCTAAACTTGCACTTAAGTGCCTTCTTGGGAGCCAAAACACATACTAAAGTGCTCGCTTAGTTGGTGAACTGGAGAGCTACTCGACTCCTTTGGTTGGTTAAAACAAAACAAACTACCAAGAGGTATCCTTCAGTCGTACTCTGTGAGCAGACAAGTATATGAACAATAAATCTCTGTCTTCGACATCTTTGAGTTAACTTTCTGAGTTGCTGCTCTGCCTGAAAATGAAAAGCTGATTCTCGGCTTGTTCTGCTAAAATCTTGAGCTGTTTGCATTGAAGTTTGAGCAGAAAGGTGGGACAGGAGGAGACTAACCAGCAGAAAAGGTTTCAAAGGGAGTGTGAGAGATAGACGGGTGAGACAAGAGTGACAGAGAAAGGAAGCTGAAGAAGAAACAAGGAGGTGAAAGGACGACAGGCTTGAGACAGGGAGAGAAAGGTCGGCACAGACGAGTGAGAGAGAAAAGAGGAGGAGAAGATGAGAGAAAAGGTTAAGTGGGACGAGACGGAAGCAGAGACGGAGCTGTGGATGATGAATGAACGAGGGAAACGGGTGAGGAGTGAGAGGAGAGTTTCTCAGACAGTGATGGATGATTGATGGTGAAGTCACAGAGTGCGAAGAAGAGGAGAGAGATGGATGAGAAGAGGTGTTAAAGGTTGAAGCGGAGGAGGGGAGTGATTGTGGAGACACGTCCAAGATCACAAAGAGAAGAAATAGAGAGGTGGAGTGAGTGATGGGGACGGACTTATGTTTGAAAGAGATACGAGCAGGTAATCCCTTTATGAATGGGGGCAGAAGAGAGGATCAGAGAATCAGGGATTAATCCAGTAAATCTGTCCTCACCTGCACACCAGCACAGAAACCAGCAGAGTGAGGAGTGTGAGGGCAGCAGACGTGAAAGCGTCTTTATCTCCTCTTTGCTATTTATTATACACAAGTTAATGTTTTCTACGTCTCTGGAAGACTGCAGACAAAACGTGACTAGGTCATGCAAAGAGTCTGAGGAACTCAAGTTGGAGCTCTTCAGATTCTTTGGATGGAGAGATAGTTCACCTCTCTGTGAGAAACTGAGTGAGTAAACTACATCTTGCACAGATTACACCTGCATGGCTCTGTAGTAAAAGAGTCCTGGTGACCAAGATGATCCTGAACTGTGCAGCATCTGAAGTCCTCTAGCAGGACAGAACTGGAAAACAGCAGCCCAGATACCAAAATCCAGTACAACACAAGCTCTGTGTGTCCGACCCCTCGAGGTCCCGTAATAAATCAGTGTTCATTAACTCTCTGAAAACATCGAGTTTAACTCTGCAAACTGTTCATATCCAGAAAACACTCATGTGGCTCTAAACTGAAGTTATTGGCTGATGCTGGTGCTGCAGAAACCCAACTATTACACTGTCTCACTCTCTCTCTCTCTCTCTCTCTCTCTCTCTCTCACACACACACACACACACACACACAGAGTGACAAATAATCAATGAGTGTGTGTTAAGGGAGATGTTGATGGCTTGTGTTTAAGCAGATTACTCTCTGTCCGTCCTGGTTGGTGCTAATTGATGTGACAACAGGAGCTCTGAGGTCTGTCAGGGTTAAATGGCTGATATCACTCCTGTCTGTCTCCAACAGCCCATTAAACCTCCATTTATTTATGCACAGTACCATTTTTCTCCTTTTTTCCTGTTTATTTTTCCCAAGGAGAGTTGGCAGTATGCTCTACAAAAGTGTCTTTGAGCTTACTTTCAATTGACCACAGATGTGCACTACATTGTTAGCAGTTAAAGTTGTTACCCTTACTCTAAACGTTTCTTTTGAAACCTTTGAGAGAGCTGAGTAGGGATCCATAACTTCCCACAAGCCAAGATTTAAGACTCCTCCTCTCCATCCAGCTCATCAAGTTGTGAGGGTGTCACCTTAGTTTCAGTAAGAAGTCCATATAAAGGTAAATAAAAGGAGCACAAAAACAAGAGAAAATAAAAGTGTTCTTTGTTTATGGGCTTGAGATTATTATTTCTCTGCAAACGAAATAAATGTATGGGTGCAATGATTAAATTATGTATGTGAAATGAAATTTATACAAGCAGAATGTGTCGTGGAGGAACAAATGTGTAACCAGGAGGAAAAGAGTGCATGTGCAGAGTTGATGCAGAACAAAAGCCTCAGACTATCTATGTGTTGAAAAAAGTGATTGAAAGTAACTAAAAGTAATAATAGTAATAATAGTAGCTGTTAAACCAAGGAGATACACTGGGCTTTGGATGCTAAACAGCCACACGCTTCAGCAGTTGTGGGGTCAGGGGCCAGTGTGACCGTGAGTAAACTGTGCCTGGGCACGACCTACTTCACCTGTTCAGCACACTTCGCGGAGCCTGGTTCATGATGTAGTTGTGTGATCGCCAGCTATGCTGTCCTGGGGGAGAGCGACGCTGGGGGGGTGGGGGTAAATAGTTGAATGTGGTGTCAGAGGAGCAGGGAACCTTAAAGAGACAGCAACTGAGAAAAACTTTTTACTGGTGTGGGTGCTAGTTCCAGTCTACTGCCTGATGTAGCCCTGGTTCTGTGTCTCCGCTAACAAAGCACCCACTTCTTTGGGCCAGTACGAAGCACTGTCTATGTTGGAGTCTGGGATTGAGGTTACTATGACTACCAATCAGCGGTGGTTATCAACCATTTTTTTAGAAAGCTGAGCTGCCAAGTAAGTTCTCTGAAGTTTTGTTGGCGTTTCCTCATTAAAAACTTGAAATGTTGGTGAAAGTGAAGCAGCAATGCGTCACCTCTCTGATAGCTCAGGTCTATACCTTGCTCTTTAAATTAAAAAAGCAAGCAGCAGAGTTCTGCCCCTATGCACACAAACACATATGTGCTAAAACACGGGCACACAAACGTGAGTGTGTGCGCGCACACACTCACACACACTTCCTGATGCGTTCACTCTATGCAGTGTACAGAGAGCTGAGAAAAACATCACTTGAAATACGGAAAAGAAACTCTGTTATGTTAAAGTGCACTCAGGGCCATCTATATTGAGATTGTGTCAGCCCTTTGTGGCCACAGCCACCAGCCCCCCTGAAAGCTGTAAGCCAAGGGGAAACACAGAAACAGCTACACATGCAGTGACATACTGATGTTTAAAGCTAACTCAATGACATGGCTCAAATTTGGCTCCTCGCCAATGGAAAACCAAACCAGTTCTTAGGAAGAACAGGATTTTTATGGCAGGGCTATGGGAGAAAGTTCACCCTCTGGATTCTGAACAGTCAGCCAGTGAGTGTGTGTGAATACATGTGTGTGTGTGAATACATGTGTGTGTGTGTGTGTGTGTGTGCGTGTGTGTGTGTGTGCGTGTATGTAAGTGCGCACGCATGTGTGTGTTTGTATGTGTATGTGTGCTTATGTGTGAGTGCTAACAGACAGTGATAGAAGTTGTCTTTGCAGGGACTTCAGCCTCTCCTTGACACTTCACTGCAGAAACGCTGAGCTCTCTCTCTCTCTTTGTCTGAGTTTCTCTGTCTCTCTGCCTTTCTTCATGTCTTCATCTTTTCCCCCTGTTACATCAGAAGTAATCTTCATTTCTCACTACGAGCTGCTGTCGAAGCACTCAGCCAGCTCCGTTCCCTCTTTCATGTAAATATCCTTTTTAAGCTTCAAAATGTACATGTGGCTCCAGACACCCCAGGGAGCCAAATAAACTGAAAGAACTGGACATGCTGCTCCATATTTTTGTATGCGAAACAGTCAAATCAACTTTATTGAATTAAAAAGAAATATCATATTGGCTTTACAGTCGTTACAGGACACAGTTTGTTCTCAGGAAAAGAAGAAACTTCACAGAAACAGATCAATGGAGGAGGAGAGAAGCAACAGAGGGTGGAAAAGGCCAAAATAATGTGAAATACAGACAAATGGCAAGTTCATGTTCCATTTATGACAAAAGAGAACCTAAGAAGACTTTAACAAACATTTAAGATGGCAAAGCTTGTCTGAGGAGGGTGTTTCAGTCAACCTCATGTCAAATTTATGAGCCCTCCACTCTGATTGGCTGCAGGATGTCAAACAACTTCTGGTTGAACCCTTCTAAGAGAGTCCTGGAATGGGTTTTATGTGTTCTGAAAAATGCAAAGTGTGAGAGGGAAGAGGAGAAATAAGTTCACCGCTGAGGTGAAGAAGAATCTTGGAGGATTAGCTGAAGACTGACACAAACCTCTGGCATATGCTGACATCTCTGTTGAGGAATCTACTGAACAAAAACATTCAACAAGAATGGAGTTCATTAGAGGTCACCACAGAGGGAGCCACAGCTGTCCTACAAAAAAATCATTGCTGCACATTTGAGGTTTGAACGAAGAAGCACCTGGATGTTCCACAGCACTACTGGCAAAATATCCTCTGGACAGATAAAACCAAAGTGGAGTTGTTTGGTAGGAACAACACTAATGTGAGGAGAACAAACTGCACTGAGCACTAACATCGAGACCTCATCTCTACCATGAAGAAAGGTGGAGGGGGCTTCATGGTTTGGAGCTGCCTCAGAGTCTGGACGGATTGATACCATCCACTGTTAAATGAATGCCCAAGTTTAGACATTTAGCAGGAGAGCTGAAGGCCATCAGTCCACCAACTGAAGCTTGGCAGAAGATGGAACAGGACAATGAGCCAAAGCACAGAAGGAAATCAACAGAGGATGCATGAAGATGCTGAAGCACCTCAAGAGAGCAATTCATACCAGATTTTCCAGAAATATATCTGAAATGAAACTGTTTTGAAAGAGGAATGGTCCAAATTTTTCACTGAACATTGATCAAGCCTGATTCATACTTCAGGATATGTCTGGTTGAAGTTGTTGCTGCCAAATGAGGATCAACCGCTTAATTAGACCAAGGGTCACTTTTTTTTTCAGTCTGCACTGTGAATATCTCCATGTGTGTACAACAAAACATAAAAACAGATCATTGCTTGTGCATACTTGTCAACGTTTGACTTTAATAAAGCAGGAGATTTCTACTTTTTCCTACTCATCACTTCTTCATATTATTATTATCTACATGCTGGGATCATTTCTGCCCCATGGTCCTGTGTACACAGTTCTCCTCTGCTCTCTGAATCACACACAGTAGAGTTCTGCCCCAATGCACACACACACACACACACACACACACACACACACACACACACACACACACACACACACACACACACACACACACACAAATACTGATGAGTATACTCTGTGCAGCAGACAGAGAGCTGAGAAACCACCAGAAATGCTCCATGAGCACTGGAAAAAGTTCCCATGAAACATGAGACAAACAGCTGATAAGATATGCTTCTGAAATTGCCCTTCAGGTAAATTTGGTTCGTCCCAGAAACTTTAGTCTGTCTACAGGCACTGACAGTGATGGATACTGACGCTCTATCAACTCTGTACGCTCTCTACTCAAAATTCCGTTCAAGGGGAGAAGTTGAATAATGTTAATTCAAGAAACTTGACAGGATCAGCCGGACATCCAAAACAGCCAACAAGTGAGAGAAAAAGGTAAAACCAGTGAGACAGGAGAGCAAAACTCCTATTTAATGAAGATGAAACAGACACACACATTCCCCTTACCAAATGTAAGCTTTTCAGCTGCATGTGGCTGTGCATTTGCATATAGGTTTGTGTGTGAACATGTATGTGTGTGTGTGTGTGTGTGTGTGTGTGTGTGTGTGTGTGGAGAAAGAGAGAGAGTGAAGTACTCTTTTTTTTCTGTTCTGTTCTGTTTGTGTATTTTTCACCGGCCACCTTGTTCTTAACCCAGCTAGGCTCTGAATACAGAGTGTTAAACTGCAGGTCTTCACAGCTAGTGTGATGATACTTGCTGCCGTTATACACTTTTTTGGATCTGCAGTGTGTGTGTGTGTGTGTGTGTGTGTGTGTGTTTATTTTCTGTTAATGCAGCAGTTTTGGCTCATCTGCATGTTTCTATTAATGTTCAAGACTTTTACATGTGTTGACAAATAAGCATCATTTCTGAACTTGCAGCATGTTTCTCCTAATCAAGGTTGTCCAAGCCTCTGCAGATCAGCTCTGCTTCTCACTCTCTATGGGGAGCATCTGCACACACACTCACACTGCTCCAGAAGCTCTGTGGTTGGGTGTGCATTTGTATATGTATCCCATGTGGTTGCAGAATAAGCTGCTCTAACTGCTCTGTCCACCCTGAGCAGGCCGAGCAAAAAAGAAGTCTGACATTAGAGCAGATCCGGGTGTTGTTGAGGTGTTCCAGTCTAGACTGAATCTGTTTGCAGAAGGGAGTGAGGAAGAAGCAAAGACAACAAAATAGAAGTGATGACAAGCGAGGAAGAGGAGGAAGGTGGAAAACACAAACATTAATGGGCACCATAAAACGCATGCTGCATGAAGAAATTATATTAGCATTGCAAATGTTGTCCTCCCCTCTGCCCTCCTCCCTCCCTCCCTCCTTCCTGTCTCTGTGGACGAGTGAATCTTCTGGAAAACGTAAATTTAAATCGCGTTGGACGTCTGCAGTTTAAGCCGTAATGACAAGAACAAGTCTCCGCTGGTTGACCTTGGCAGTTTGCATACGGAGATGTACGACTCTCCGGGGAAATGAGCGACTCTGCGGGTTGAAGAAAACACTTTCGCTCAGCTGATTTATTCATGAGGCATGAACATACCAGCACATATTCAGTCTTTACATCTCTATGCATGAGACCAGCACATGACGAGGACACCGAAACAGCATTTAGGACATCCTGGCGTACATGAACTCTCCATTAAAGCACATGCAAATAAAGGTGAACACTGTTGGCGTGGACACGTGTGGCTGACATGCTGTCGTGTTGATGTTTTCTCAGAGCAGCTGCAGACTGACAGCAGCAGAGCACAGACAGCGTTAATATTCATGAAGACAGGGTTTGTTTATGAGCACCTGTGTAATAAAAGTGCCCGTTCCCAGCCTTCCACAGAGAGCTGAGTAATGTAGGCTGGTGGGAAATAAAGGGAATCAGCAGGGACAGAACTACACTGAAAGTCAGAGAAAGACAATCCTCCAAAAATGCATCAGTTTGTCCAAACAACACTGGAAACTGAACCACACAAGCACATAGCTCCTCTGAGGCCCAGCTGGAACATGTGTGTAGTCCAACACATATTTAAATATAAACATAAACATAAAAATACTGCCTGGTCATCAACGTCTCTGGCTCTATAACTACACTGAGTCAAGTTTTCAATAGATTACAACATCACAAAATGTTACAATAATAAAGTTTCAAGTTTAATGTTGGAGCATTTTTGATTCAAGGAAGCAATGACAATATTTTGATATCACTGAGAGTTATGTTGGAATGTGTCCCACAAATGAGGCATTACATCCAAATCTCCTACATTAACATTTTTTAAAATAAAACATAAGTAACAAATTTGTATAATGTCATGCTGCTTTCCAAGAGGCTGCATCAAACTTCATTTAAAAAAACAAAACAACAGGCATTAAAAAGTTTGTCATCATCATCTCATAGACACGCCCTAAAAATCCTGAAACCATACTGTCCACTCATCAGCATCCTGATGTTATTATCAGATGTTCCTCCAGGCTGTTTGTTGTCATCCATTCACATTATCACCAGCTTGTTTTGGCTTCGTAAAGTGGCAATGAGACTCCAGCTGACTGTACCGTGACAGTGAGACTGAGACTCAGCAGAGACAGAAAAAGTGAAACTGAAACTAAGGAGGGAGGATGCTATGAAATGGAGACGAACTACAGACATGAAATTGTGAGTCAGGTGGCTGGAGCCTGTCCCTGCTGTCTTAGGTTGGGAAGCGGAGTACACCCTGGACTAGCCTCTCGTCAATCACAGAGCTTACACTCAGAGACAGACAACCTTTCACACACACTCACCCCTCCAGGGAGGGAGCCGCATATGGGAGGAGAACATGCAAACTCCACACAGAGAGACCTACAATGTCACAGCCAGGATTTGAACTGGTAACTTTCTAGCTGCGAGGCAGCACCGCAGCAGCAGGGACATGCACAGTGAAACTGGGATAGAAATAGAAAGCTTTTATTGTCATCATACACAGTGTACACACATACACAATGTAAAACAAAATTGGAAAGACAACTCTGGTGGTGCAATACCCGGAAGTAAGGTATAAAAATATAAAAATTAAATACAGTCAGTTAAATAAAATATTTAAAATATTTACAAGGGCGAATTAAGAAGAATGTACAAGTGTGCAACAGTGTGGAACAGTGCAGTAGAGGGCATTGTAGTAGCGAAAATGGAGGTAGATACAATTGCACAGATAGATGCTATTACATAGATAATATTGCACAGTGACATGACTGAAACACTTCAACATTATCTGGATGAGCTTTTGAGTGTTCAGTACTCTGATTGCACTGGGATATAAAGTGTTTGTAAATCTAGAGGTGCGGGCTTCGATGGACCTGTACCTCTTCCCTGAGGGCAGCAGTGAGAACTGGCTGTGCCCGGGGTGTGAGCTGTCACAGGCGATGCTTGTGGCCCTGTGCAGACGTCTGGTGTTGTAGATATCTGACAGAGAGGGCAGCTGAATCCCTATGATGCTCTATGCTGACTTCCTGACTCTTTCCAGAACCTTCTTGTCAGTCTGAGAGCTGCTCCTGAACCACATCAAGAAGTTGTAGGTGAGGATGCTCTCTACAGAACACCTTTGGAAGGACAGCAGCAGGCTCTGGGACAGGTTGACCTTCCTCAGTGACCTTGAGAAGTACAGGCACTGCTGTACCTTTTTCACAAGGGCGTTGGTGTTTGTGCCCCATGTAAGGTCCTGAGAAATGTACGTTCCCAGAAGCCTGAAGTTACTGATCCGCTCTACCAGGTCCCCTCAGATGAGAAGAGGGGGGGATCCTCCCTCTTCCTCCTGAAGTCCAGCACCAACTCCTTAGTTTTTGAGGAGTTGAGTGCCAGGTTATTGAGGGAGCACCAGGCAGTGAGGTTCAGGACCTCCTCTCTGTAGGTCGTCTCATCATTGTTGTGTATCAGCCCCACCACAGTAGTGTCATCCGCAAATTTTACGAAGATGTTGTTGCTGTGAATTGGAGCACAGTCATGTGTGTACAGGGTGTAAAGCATTGGACTGAGCACACAGCCTTGGGGGGGCCCCAGTGCTCACAGCCAGGGTTGAGGAGTGGTGGTCCCCCATCCTGACTGACTGTAGACGGCCGGTGAGAAAGTCTCTGATCCATCTGCAGGTGTGCTCCCCAATTCCCAGACTGCGCAGTTTGAACAACAGCCTGCTCGGAACGAGTGTGTTAAAAGCAGAGCTGAAGTCCACCGACAACATCCTCACATAACTGCCAGAGTGTTCAAGGTGTTTACACAATGTGTGAGGGGCTGAGTTGATGGCATCACCTGTGGACCTGTTGGCTCTGTGTGCGAATTGGTGCTGGTCGAGACTGGGGGGCAGTAAAGATTTAATGTGCCTCAGAACTAGTCTCTCAAAACACTTCATCACAGTAGAAGTGAGAGCCACAGGTCTGTAGTTGTTCAGGCTGCTGACTGACTGCCTCTTGGGGATGGGTACAATGGTGGCAGATTTCAGGCAGCTGGGGACTGTGCATGCAGCCAGTGAGAGGTTAAAAATGGTGGTAAAAACCTCTGCTAGCTGGTCTGCACAGCCCCTCAGTACCCTCCCCTGGACGCCATCGGGACCAGCAGCCTTTGACGGGTTCACAACCCGGAGCACCCTCTTGAACTCATCCGTGCTCACAGTGAGGGCCAGGGTGTCAGCGGGCAGCGGCATGGGAGCATCCTCTTCCTCTCTGACTTCAAACCTAGCAAAGAACTGATTCAGCTCCTCCGCTAGGTCTGTGCTGGTGCTGGTCATGGGAGCACAGGAGGTGTTCATGTTAACAAGGTCACGGATGCCCTGCCAAACACGTCGGGGGTTTCCCTCTGCAAAGTGCCCTTCAATCTTTTTGACATATGCTGCCTTTGCCTGCTTGATGCCCCTCTTCAGATTGGATCTGGCTGAGCTGTAGAGATCCATATCTCCAGACCTGAAGGCAGAGTCCCGATCCCTCAGCAGCTGTTTCACCTCACTGTTCATCCACTGTTTAGTATTTGGATAAAGTCTAACTACCTTCTCCTCAGTGACATTATCCATGCACGTTTTGATATAAAACAGAACAGTGAATGTATAGACAGTTACGTTCTCCTCTGCAAAAATGTCCCAGTTGGTTGTTTGGAAGCAGTCCTGTAGCTGTGGGATAGCATTTTCAGGTCAAACCTGTATGGACCGCACCACAGGCAGGGCTCTTTGTATGAGGGGTCTGTATGCAGGGGTGAGAAACAGGGTCAGATGATCTTATTGTCCGAGGTGGGGGAGTGGGGAGACTCTGTAAGCGTCCATGATGTTGCTGTAAACTTTGTCCAGCATCAGGATCAGGTTGAAACTATTACAGTGAAACTGAGACTAAGGGCGCAGTCACACAGGCCAAACCGTGCCGTGCTTGGGCGCACTTCAGACTTATAGCACGGCTTGATTGGCCAGTGTGACTGCAAGTAAACTGTGCCTGGTCATTTTCTTGCCCCTGTAGTGTTTCAGGTGGAAGAATAATGGGCACCAACTTAAAGTTCTTCTGACCCATTGTGGTGTTACTATTTAACAATGGATGGTGTTGCCTGGTAGAGTTAATTTTTGACACTTAACAATATTGAGTACTGTCAACACTCTTTGGTGTTGACTTTCAACTCCATGTAGTGTTAAAATAGCTCTGGTTGAGTGTTAAATAATCAACACTTTTAAAAGTAAAAAGTGTGGACACATATAAACACTTTTCTGGTGTTAAAATGAACACTCTCAGTGTTCATTTTAACATGGTAGATTTGCTGTGTAGTAGTGTGACAGCCAGCTGTACTGTTCTGGTGGAGAGCAGTGCTGTGGGGGGTGAATGGCGCTTGAGTACAGTGTGGTTTGAATGGCCAGTGTGACCGCGCCCTAAAAGCCTTTCGAGCTGAGTTGTACTCAAGAAGCATTTACACATTAACACAGCCATTTACATGACAACGGTTTAAAGGCTGAAGTGGAGGGGAGCTGATCATCTGGTATGTAAATGGTGTACATCACTGATTGCAGAAATGGGGGAATAGATGCGCATTTTATCACCCTATACACAACAATGGTGACACTGCAATTCAGAAAAAATTCCACTCTGTTTTCAAAAGTTTTATTTTACGTTGGCCAAAACACTGTTTCTGTGTAAACGGCGATGGAGTCATCAATGGACAACACAGATATTGAGTTCAGTCACTTTTTGACTTATTTTGAGGTCATTTCGGACCGACACAGCTGTCTCACACTCCCACCATTGTTTGATAAGATTGCTGAGAGGAGCAGTTGCGGCGATTACACATCATGGATTATGCCTCCTTCTGAGCTCCGTTTAATGCTTTTGCTCATGCATGAAGTCCACCGCTACAAAGCACACCTCTGTGAAATGTGCCAAAGCTGAGAAATGTATCATGGCTGAGCATGGTCCACACTGTCCAAACAAACTGGAATTTAAGGTTGAGGCATGCTTGAGCACCGTGAAACTGGGAAAATACAGACAGGTACAGTAAATCTGAGAAGAGAAAAACTAGTGGAAACGAGACAAAGCAAAGACAGATACAGTGAAACTGAGATTCCACAGAGGGCACAACAGTAAAACTAACTCTAAACAGGGACAGAACAATGAAACTCAGACTCATCAGCGATGGATAAAGTTAAACCAAGATGAAGAAGGGACTAATACATTGAAATAGAGACTAAGCTGGGGCAGAAACAGTTAAAATAACACTCAACAAAAATGGATTTAATGAAACTAAGCAGGGATGGATACAGTGAATTGAGGACTGACTCTGCAGAGTCAGAGAAAGTATTACTGAGACTCAATTGGGGAAATCCAGGTACCAAATTGCAGCAAAGAAGGATTTAATCAGGAGACTAAGCATAGATAAATATAGTGAAACTGAGATTGAAACAGAGAGCCATACAGTAAAACAGAGACTTAGTAGAAACAGATATGGTAAATCTGAGACTCAGCAGGGACAAATGATATAAAACCAAGATTCACCAGAAACCACCACAGTAAAACTGAGACTAAGCATGGATAGATACAGTTACCATAAGGAAGCAAACAACATGAAGAGACAACTTGCTTAACACAAGTGAACTGCAGTTAATTAAATCTGTTGTACGGGAAACAAGAACCATACCATCCAATCAAACAGGAGAAACTTTTGAATCAATTCACCTTTTTAATGTGTTATGTTTATTTCACTTAATCTGCTCAATAAAATGTGACATCATCTGCTTGAACACATTTCTCTCTGGTTTAGTTTTAGTAACTCTACTTGTGCCCAGGGGTGGGGTGGGGTAGTTTCTACTCAGAACAAAGTGTTCTGATTAACATTCAAATGAGATCAAAACAACTCTTCACACCTTAACCAAAGTGAGTGTTTCTCTGACACAGACACAGGATCTGAGAGGTAATTTGGATTAAAATGATGAGTCACAAATCTCAGTTTCACTTCTGTTTGGATAATTACTCAAAAAAGACGAAGTTTAGTCTGAATAAAACATAAATTTAGGGTTGGAAAGAAGACTTTGCGACGGCATGTGTTGTAAAATGATTGTTGTGTTTGACTTTTCCACATACATCAGCTCTTTAATTACTATCACCTGAAACCCTGAACCCTCTCTAAAGGAGCTGGTGCCTTCACAGCAGAAAAAACCCCAAACCTTTCACTGTTTAATCAAGATATAGACGAATCCCCTCACAGATAAACCAAACAGCTTTTATCAGAGCAGGACTCTGCCCAGCATACAGGGGCTAATCCCTGTGATACTTGAGATCACCAGACCTGCTGGAAACACAAGACAGACGCTGTCCGAGCTCATCTGTGAGGAGTCACAGTCTGATATCTGTCAGAGACAACGTCATCTAAGTTACAGCCTCTTCATTCAGGTATATCTTCACCCTTGACAACAAGGTCTATGTCTGATTTATCTGTTAAGTCTTTAGTTGAAGTCATTCATTTGGTTTGAAGGGTGTGTTCAGGGACTTTTTTGGCTGAGGTGACACCCAGCGGACAGCCAGCAGCTCCTTCTATCAGTCAAGGGCTCTACGGGCACCTTCACACCAACCATTTGCTCCAGCGCGCTTCAACCCTTGAGTCCAGTTTGTCTGGACTGTGACCACAAGTGCATCAGGCTTAGGACCAACACACTTCCTTGGCTTTGATACACTTCAGTAGGGTTAGCTCTGGAGTGGTACACTTCACACACAAGCACATGTACACAACTATGAAATGTACAATCTAAAGTGTCATCATTTTCAACAATGGCTGGACTGGACTGTAAATGTGTTTACTTCTGCTGTTATCTCTGCTGGGAACCGACTCAGTCCTTGAGGCAGACTCTAGTGAACACCCAGGGACCTGCATTTTTTTTTAACATGGAGCTCTACAGAGACTGAGACTCTCATGGAAAATCTACAAAATGCAATTTCAGTTGTTTTTTTCTGAGTCAGCTTTGCTGTGCTTTTATGAACCAGTGGTGGATACATTTCCTTGAGATTCAGAATAAGCACAACAGCTGGTGTGTTTGCTACACCCTGGATAAAGAAAAGAGTTTTTCTTGTTGTTTTAAAGAGTGTGTGTTTTGTTGTTTAAATTTATCACACATGGGTGGATGCCCTTGTGCGTAGTCGTTTGGAGGTCTGGGGGTTTGGGGGCATGTTTTGTGTCTCTCCGCTCCCTTCATTAGTGTCAGTTACATCTGAGTCTTGCACTTGCATTGCGTGGGAGGGAATTTCAGCTTCTCTTTCCTTCCTCCTCTTTGTATTCATGTTCTGTTTCTTCTGTTGTTCATACTGGCCTCTATAACAGCAGCACTCCTCCCTTGTGTCCTTATTACAACACCCCGACTTTTCTTCCATGTTATCCCTCTTTTTCTGGCTCTTTTTTCTGCCTTCATGCCTTCCTTCCTGTAAGTCAGCTCCTGTTGTGTGTTTGCATGTCTCAGCTATGCACTTGAGTGTTTTTATGCGTGTGTGTGTATGTATTTATTTATTTTTTATTGGTGTGCGTGCAGAGGGAGCAGATTCTTCCTCTGTTCTCATTTGTATTCAGCTTGTCTCAGTCCAGGTAGGTAATGACAAGCAGCAAAGGCCAGGATGTCACTGTTCAACTCAGCTACAGGCTGATGTCGAGTCCCTGCACACCACACACACACACACACACACACACACACCTGAATAAACCAGCACACAAACACTCTCATCCTGATGAACCAGTCGAGGACATGAACTGCACAGGCATGTATCCATCCTCACCATGTTTACTTTCTTTCTCTCAGTTTCTATTTTATATACCGTTGGACTAATGACGGGTGCGCACCAGTCGTTTTTGTTCGCACAACCGTGCGTCTATTGGTCAATCAGATTCATTCTACATAGTCAGGCGCGTTCCCGCATCCTGAAATTAGCATAAACCACGCCCCAATTCACCTGTATAAAGACATCTGTTCAGAGGTTCAGGTGGAGGAACAGTCTTCCTTTACGTCCGCGTTGCCAGCGTCAACCTCACAGCTCGTTCTCTCGGTGTCTCAGCGGAGACTCGTCTGCAGACGCGCGTTCTGACCGGAGAGGTGTTAATTGATCAGCTGATTCTCCTGGTGCTGTGAGGGAGATACCGTGTATCCGTAACAGAAACGACACATTAACACAGCTGCTGGATATTTTTCCAAAAAAATAAATGAGTCTGAGTGAACAGCTGAGCTGTGTGTGCGTAATTTGCTCAGAAAATTTTTAAAATCATAAGAAGACGCCAATTATTTTATGTCTTCATTCAGTTTGCACAACGTTGTGAAAAAGTTTGTCAGAGCAGTCGACGATTTAATCATAAAAAATGTGACATTCTGATATACACATGAGTATATTTTTTTTATCTACACAAAGTATTTAGTATAAGATTCAACATTATAAGCATGATTGGGCGACAAATGTCTCAGTTTCATGATTATTTAATAAATTTAGCCAATGCACAGTTTATATTAATGAATTCTATTTAAGGCTTTTTTCTTTTACTGAAAGTAGTTTTAAACTGTTATGCTCTCATAAGAAAAGGCTGTGTTTTAAGTTATATAGACAGCTGATCATTCATTATTTGTGCGTACACATGGTCTGAGGAGGCTCTAAATTTTTTTGCAAATTAAGAAGAAATTCAGGTAAGAAAACGTTGATGAATCTTAGATTTGTGCTCTAAACCTTCGTACGCATGATTTAGGCACAAATTTGTGCGTATGAAAGTTTTGTGAATGAGGCCCACTGTCTTGTTCCCAAAATGCAATGCAAAAAAATGCAAGTAATAACGGTTTTCTTTCTTTGAGGCACAGTCAAATAAAGTTTCAAAGCAGTATTATACAAGGTTGACTTCTATTGAAAAGAACAGGACTTTACAGTTAAAATTTCCCCATACATTTAAAACAACTTATTTGAGTATACCCATGAGAAGACATATCAGGATATAGTGAAAAAGACATTGTTTTTTCCTTTCTCTAAATAGATTAAAGAAATAAATAAGACACATATTTATTTTCTTTTCAAATAGAGTGAAAAATGTGGTATCTGATCCAAACCAGGAAACTGCAACATACACAGTGGGAGCTTTGTAAAAATTAGTTGTACTCGCTTTGGATGGGCAGATAATGCCATGCCACCAAAAGTTAACAGATGCAAGTCAGTCCAACAGTTCTCTTCTCAGTTATACCCCTGTGGAATTTGAAATGTCATCTGTGGATAGTGGCTTTGCAGCAAAAACTTTTTTCTGCCCAATTTCCTGTTTCGTTCTCCAAACCAGTAGGTGGCGGTATAGTGCCTCAGGCTGGTCTCCGCCGATAATTCAAACAGGAAGCAGAAGAAGAAACAGCAGTACAGGAAGTATAAAGAGCAGTAGAAGAAGCAGTCACGGCAGAAGGAGGGGGAAGAACAGCGGATAGAGAAGAGCTGAACATCGCCCTTTGAAGACGAAAAACAGGCAGAAAGACGGTAAGATTTTTCATACATATTCTCCAAGAAAAGAGAAGTCAGTGCGGTGCAAGTAAAATTGAAGAGTGAGCAGAGAGCGATGGAGCAGCAGCGTTTATCTGTGCTCGTACTCTCACTGCAGGCAGAGCGGGGCGCGTGAGCGAGAGAGAGATAGAGAGAGAGAGAGAGAGAAACAGTGCGTTCATACCATGGTTCATACAGACCCACGTGAACACAGACACGTTACCAACAGTTGAGATTATACATGTATACATTCATAGAGGAGTGAACTATGTGAGCACAGTGTCTGTCTGTATGTGAAGAGTGGGGACAGGACACGGGGGATGATACTACAGCCAGAAAAGGCCGCGAACGACCCGGATGTTTTGGTTTCATGGTGGTTTCTCCGGGTTGTTGGCAGCTCTGCATCAGTTTCTGGCGCGGGGGGGGGGGGGGGGGGGGGTGATCAAAGGTCCTTACGGCTCATTCAGCAAACAAACAACTAGACTCAACCCGAGCAAATCCTGCTCCAAACAGCTATTGAAAAAAACATTGATTGATTGATTAAAAATCACTAAAGCCTTTTTAATGTAGATAGAACATGACAGGTTAGGAGCAAAGAACACTGCAGACAAAAAGCAAAGGTGAAATGACTCTGTGATGCAATCAGTTATAATGCAGCATGTTCTTAAAAAAGGGAATTGGGGTTTTAGGTAGAGATGGGCCGATACCATTTTTTTACATTCCGATCCGATCCGATATTTTAAAATTTAATTGTGCCGATACCCGATACTTACCGATACTGTAGGCAATATAGTAAAACCATTGACTTTATATAGCAGTGAAACACAAATAAAAATGTCTCAATTTCAAGCCATTTGTTAAATAGCGTTGCAACAACCTGAGTGCAATATGTAATGGCATTGTATGAAAATGGTATGAAAATTTGAGCTCGCGGTTATTGTGACCAAAATTACCACGGTTTTCGGTATTATGTGTTCAATATGTTCAGAAAGCACNAAAATAGTTGAAAACAATCTAACTGTGTTGATTATATTTCAAAATTGTGGGCAAAACCTTATCAAAAGTGCAACTATTAACATCATAGGAACAAGGGTTCAGCATGTAAACAGCTGTTTTCGCCCGACTGTGCCGCAGAAACACGTTCTGCAGAGCAGATCGCACCAAACAGGAAAAAGCCTCGAGACAAAGCATCCGATCATTTCAAAATAAAACACCATGTTCCTGCTCCAAACTTGAGCAGACACTTGAGAATAACTAATGTAGGGAGCAGGAACATGGTGTTTTATTTTGAAATGATCGGATGCTTTGTTTGTTTCGAAGCTTTTTCCTGTTTGATACGACCTGCTTTGCAGAATGCGTTTCTGCGGTACAGTCGGGCGAAAACAGACTCGCAGTGAAACAGTTGTTGCTGCTGTCAGTGTCTCCTGAAACAGACGCTCAGTGGCGCGCGCTGAGTGAAGGCTCTGATTGAAAAGAGCGGAGCTCAGCGCAGCGCGCGGCACTGACGTTCAGCGGAGCAGACGCTTCATGTGTGAATCTGGGATTTTATTAGAGGGATGATAATCTGCTGAGCGCTGTGGACTCCTGCTGCCGCCATGATTCAATTTCTAATCTCAATAAAGTTCAAACGGAGGCTACACAGTGCACCTGCGCAGCTAGTTGAGGAGATTCTGATCAAGATGGGAAACCACGGTTTTTGACTGGACGACGGTTATTGACAATTGTTGTTGTTTAGCCTGGAGTTGTACCAGCTCCCCGTGTTCTTACTATTCGTGCTCGCTATTTAGATGCTTGATCAAATTGGTCGTATTGTACGTCGAAAAGCTCTTTCCACCCCTCGGAACCATTGTTTGTGTGTGTAACGTGAAACGCACCGATGAAAAGCCGCAGAGTTGACTTTTCTTTAGGAGTGAACTCTTCGGTACGACACGGCGAGTGTTGGTTTTGTGGGGAGAGGGAGACAAGACGGTCGCACGAACGTGACGCGACACACACACGCAGTAGTCGTTAAGACTACGCCTCCTGCACATGTGGTGTGTGAGTGAAGGAACTCTGCAGGCTGCAGCACAGGCCGCTATTTGTTTAATATCGGATCGGGTTTCATGCCTCATGCTCCGATACTTGCCGATACGTAAATTAATTCAGATCGGCACCCGATACCGATACTATATCGGTATCGGCCCAACACTAGTTTTAGGGCATGCCCTGAAGTGAAATTCATGGTTTTACTAGAAATTGTATTATACCCACCTAAATTCAAAATCTTGATCCCTTAAGGGTGTTTCATCTCCACAAAACAGTTTCTTTGTTTTATTTAGAACCACCGGTGAAAACAGGCGTCCGACAGAAAAAAGGGACAGCAGAGCAGGAGAAAGCTTAACAGGATAGTGAAAGAGCATGAGCTTAAGGCCAACACTGTTGCCTATCTGTTGTGCTGACATTCATTCCTATCCACATTCAGCAGTTATGCTGCAGCGATCTGCACAAACTTTAGAGTCTTTCAATAGAACAAAGAGCCAGGTTACATTTGCTCTGTTTGGTGAGGTTGGTGTTGGTAGGATATAACCAGAATTAGTTGATGTTACAAGGTACTGATATGGAGCACTGGGCTGTGAGTATCTCCAAATGCTGCAGGCTGCTAAACTACATTACAAATCACAAAGTTTGCCTGTTGTCATGTTTCACACAATAGTTTGGTTGATAAATTCAGTAACTTGGGTTGTGCTTGGTGAAGTTGTCTTGAACAGAGAAAAATAGAATCATGAAGAAGATCCACTTTGACCACCCAAACAAATACTTGGGTCAAAGGAGTCTGCAAAAATCCTCTAGGAGAAGGGAATCACAGCAGTCGTATAAATAAATGCAGGCATTTACATGACCCATCACCCAGAGATTACCATTATGAACAATTTATAGAAAGTACTCAGCAGGCAAGAGAAGTGGGTAAAGAATGATGCTGTGAATAATGTTGAAAAATGCAAACTTCTTCTGCTGAAGTTCATAACTCAGTCAGATGAGTGTTTGCCACACAGTGCCCCCTGCAGTTTGGGAATTGATGCCTTTTTTTTAGATGAGTAAGACTTTGCACTGTCGGGCAAGGGAAACGGCTCCGTATTATAACACCTTATTCCTTTTTTTTTTCTTTCAGTTTCACTCAAATGGATTCACCAGCAGACAAAGATCTCTGCTGTCCAGTCTGCTGTGAAGTCTTCAGAGATCCTTTGGTTCTGTCATGTAGCCACAGCTTCTGTAAAGTCTGTGTGAAGAGCTGGTGGAGAGAGAAACCAACAAGAGAGTGTCCACTGTGTCAGAGGAGATCTTCAAGGACAGATCCTCCCTGTAACCTGGTTTTAAAGAACCTGTGCGAGTCCTTCTTGGAGAGAGGTCAGAGATCTTCAGAGGATCTCTGCAGTCTGCACTCTGAGAAACTCAAACTTTTCTGTCTAGACCATCAGCAGCCGGTCTGTCTCATCTGCAGAGACTCAGAAAAACACACCGACCACAAATTCAAACCCATCGATGAAGCTGTCAGAGAGCCCAGGAGGACTCTGCAGGAAACTCTGGAACCTTTAAAGGAGAAGCTGAAGGTTTTTAAACAGGCTAAAGTCAAGTTTGGTAAGACTGCTGCACACATCCGGGCCCAGGCCAGACTCACAGAGAAGCAGATTAAGGATCAGTTTAAGAAGCTTCACCAGTTTCTAGAAGAGGAAGAGGAGGCCAGGCTGTCTGCACTGAGGGAGGAAGAGCAGCAGAAGAGTCAGAGGATGAAGGAGCAGATGGAGGCTCTGAGCAGAGATCTAGCAGCTCTTTCAGACACCGTCAGAGACACAGAGGAGCAGCTGAGAGCTGGAGACGTCTCATTCCTGAAAAACTACAAGGCTGCAGCAGAAAGAGTCCAGCAGGGCCCCTTGCTGGAGGATCCATGTCTGCCCTCAGGAGCTCTGATAGACCAGGCCAAACACCTGGGCAACCTGAGCTTCAACATCTGGAACAAGATGAAGGACCTGGTCTCATACAGGTCTGTGATTCTGGACCCAAACACCCTAGGTCCACTCCTCTCCCTGTCTGATGATCTGACCACTACGACTCGGATAGAGAGACTGGAGGTTATTGGTAATCCAGAGAGGAGATTAGACGTGACTGTGATGGGCTATGAGGGCTATAACTCTGGGATTCACAGCTGGGACATTGAGGTTGGTACCACTGTACATGCATGGTTACTGGGTTTGTCTCCAGAGCTTCCTCAGGGGAAGACTGACAACAAGTCTGAATTCTGGGGATTAGGGTTCTGTGGCGGCAAACTGACAACACACAGACCAACAGCCAAAAAGATCCCTCTTGCAGGTGCAGGGCCTGTCCAGACAGTCAGAGTGAANTCAGTTGTTTTTTTCTGAGTCAGCTTTGCTGTGCTTTTATGAACCAGTGGTGGATACATTTCCTTGAGATTCAGAATAAGCACAACAGCTGGTGTGTTTGCTACACCCTGGATAAAGAAAAGAGTTTTTCTTGTTGTTTTAAAGAGTGTGTGTTTTGTTGTTTAAATTTATCACACATGGGTGGATGCCCTTGTGCGTAGTCGTTTGGAGGTCTGGGGGTTTGGGGGCATGTTTTGTGTCTCTCCGCTCCCTTCATTAGTGTCAGTTACATCTGAGTCTTGCACTTGCATTGTGTGGGAGGGAATTTCAGCTTCTCTTTCCTTCCTCCTCTTTGTATTCATGTTCTGTTTCTTCTGTTGCTCATACTGGCCTCTATAACAGCAGCACTCCTCCCTTGTGTCCTTATTACAACACCCCGACTTTTCTTCCATGTTATCCCTCTTTTTCTGGCTCTTTTTTCTGCCTTCATGCCTTCCTTCCTGTAAGTCAGCTCCTGTTGTGTGTTTGCATGTCTCAGCTATGCACTTGAGTGTTTTTATGCGTGTGTGTGTATGTATTTATTTATTTTTTATTGGTGTGCGTGCAGAGGGAGCAGATTCTTCCTCTGTTCTCATTTGTATTCAGCTTGTCTCAGTCCAGGTAGGTAATGACAAGCAGCAAAGGCCAGGATGTCACTGTTCAACTCAGCTACAGGCTGATGTCGAGTCCCTGCACACAACACACACACACACACACACACCTGAATAAACCAGCACACAAACACTCTCATCCTGATGAACCAGTCGAGGACATGAACTGCACAGGCATGTATCCATCCTCACCATGTTTACTTTCTTTCTCTCAGTTTCTATTTTATGACAGTATGAGATCATACTGTCATTATATACCGTTGGACTAATGACGGGTGCGCACCAGTCGTTTTTGTTCGCACAACCGTGCGTCTATTGGTGAATCAGATTCATTCTACATAGTCAGGCGCGTTCCCGCATCCTGAAATTAGCATAAACCACGCCCCAATTCACCTGTATAAAGACATCTGTTCAGAGGTTCAGGTGGAGGAACAGTCTTCCTTTACGTCCGCGTTGCCAGCGTCAACCTCACAGCTCGTTCTCTCGAGTCTCAGCGGAGACTCGTCTGCAGACGCGCGTTCTGACCGGAGAGGTGTTAATTGATCAGCTGATTCTCCTGGTGCTGTGAGGGAGATATCGTGTATCCGTAACAGAAACGACACATTAACACAGCTGCTGGATATTTTTGCAAAAAAATAAATGAGTCTGAGTGAACAGCTGAGCTGTGTGTGCGTAATTTGCTCAGAAAATTTTTAAAATCATAAGAAGACGCCAATTATTTTATGTCTTCATTCAGTTTGCACAACGTTGTGAAAAAGTTTGTCAGAGCAGTCGACGATTTAATCATAAAAAATGTGACATTCTGATATACACATGAGTATATTTTTTTTATCTACACAAAGTATTTAGTATAAGATTCAACATTATAAGCATGATTGGGCGAAAAATGTCTCAGTTTCATGATTATTTAATAAATTTAGCCAATGCACAGTTTATATTAATGAATTCTATTTAAGGCTTTTTTCTTTTACTGAAAGTAGTTTTAAACTGTTATGCTTTCAGAAGAAAAGGCTGTGTTTTAAGTTATATAGACAGCTGATCATTCATTATTTGTGCGTACACATGGTCTGAGGAGGCTCTAAATTTGTTTGCAAATTAAGAAGAAATTTAGGTAAGAAAACGTTGATGAATCTTAGATTTGTGCTCTAAACGTTCGTACGCATGATTTAGGCACAAATTTGTGCGTATGAAAGTTTTGTGAATGAGGCCCACTGTCTTGTTCCCAAAATGCAATGCAAAAAAATGCAAGTAATAACGGTTTTCTTTCTTTGAGGCACAGTCAAATAAAGTTTCAAAGCAGTATTATACAAGGTTGACTTCTATTGAAAAGAACAGGACTTTACAGTTAAAATTTCCCCCTACATTTAAAACAACTTATTTGGGTATACCCATGAGAAGACATATCAGGATATAGTGAAAAAGACATTGTTTTTTCCTTTCTCTAAATAGATTAAAGAAATAAATAAGACACATATTTATTTTCTTTTCAAATAGAGTGAAAAATGTGGTATCTGATCCAAACCAGGAAACTGCAACATACACAGTGGGAGCTTTGTAAAAATTAGTTGTACTCGCTTTGGATGGGCAGATAATGCCATGCCACCAAAAGTTAACAGATGCAAGTCAGTCCAACAGTTCTCTTCTCAGTTATACCCCTGTGGAATTTGAAATGTCATCTGTGTATAGTGGCTTTGCAGCAAAAACTTTTTTCTGCCCAATTTCCTGTTTCGTTCTCCAAACCAGTAGGTGGCGGTATAGTGCCTCAGGCTGGTCTCCGCCGATAATTCAAACAGGAAGCAGAAGAAGAAACAGCAGTACAGGAAGTATAAAGAGGAGTAGAAGAAGCAGTCACGGCAGAAGGAGGGGGAAGAACAGCGGATAGAGAAGAGCTGAACATCGCCCTTTGAAGACGAAAAACAGGCAGAAAGACGGTAAGATTTTTCATACATATTCTCCAAGAAAAGAGAAGTCAGTGCGGTGCAAGTAAAATTGAAGAGTGAGCAGAGAGCGATGGAGCAGCAGCGTTTATCTGCGCTCGTGCTCTCACTGCAGGCAGAGCGGGGCGCGTGAGCGAGAGAGAGAGAGAGAGAGAGAGAAACAGTGCGTTCATACCATGGTTCATACAGACCCACGTGAACACAGACACGTTACCAACAGTTGAGATTATACATGTATACATTCACAGAGGAGTGAACTATGTGAGCACAGTGTGTGTCTGTATGTGAAGAGTGGGGACAGGACAGGGGGAATGATACTACAGCCAGAAAAGGCCGCGAACGACCCGGATGTTTTGGTTTCATGGTGGTTTCTCCGGGTTGTTGGCAGCTCTGCATCAGTTTCTGGCGCAGGGGGGGGGGGTGATCAAAGGTTCTTACGGCTCATTCAGCAAACAAACAACTAGACTCAACCCGAGAAAATCCTGCTCCAAACAGCTATTGAAAAAAACATTGATTGATTAAAAATCACTAAAGCCTTTTTAATGTAGATAGAACATGACAGGTTAGGAGCAAAGAACACTGCAGACAAAAAGCAAAGGTGAAATGACTCTGTGATGCAATCAGTTATAATGCAGCATGTTCTTAAAAAAGGGAATTGGGGTTTTAGGGCATGCCCTGAAGTGAAATTCATGGTTTTACTAGAAATTGTATTATACCCACCTAAATTCAAAATCTCGATCTCTTTAAGGGTGTTTCATCTCCACAAAACAGTTTCTTTGCTTTATTTAGAACCACCGGTGAAAACAGGCGTCCGACAGACAAAAAGGGACAGCAGAGCAGGAGAAAGCTTAACAGGATAGTGAAAGAGCATGAGCTTAAGGCCAACACTGTTGCCTATCTGTTGTTCTGACATTCATTCCTGTCCACATTCAGCAGTTATTCTGCAGCGATCTGCACAAACTTTAGAGTCTTATAGAACAAAGAGCCAGGTTATATTTGCTGTTTGGTGAGGTTGGTGTTGGTAGGATATAACCAGAATTAGTTGATGTTACAAGGTACTGATATGGAGCACTGGGCTGTGAGTATCTCCAAATGCTGCAGGCTGCTAAACTACATTACAAATCACAAAGTTTGCCTGTTGTCATGTTTCACACAATAGTTTGGTTGATAAATTCAGTAACTTGGGTTGTGCTTGGTGAAGTTGTCTTGAACAGAGAAAAATAGAATCATGAAGAAGATCCACTTTGACCACCCAAACAAATACTTGGGTCAAAGGAGTCTGCAAAAATCCTCTAGGAGAAGGGAATCACAGCAGTCGTATACAAAAATACAGGCATTTACATGACCCATCACCCAGAGATTACCATTATGAACAATTTATAGAAAGTACTCAGCAGGCAAGAGAAGTGGGTAAAGAATGATGCTGTGAATAATGTTGAAAAATGCAAACTTCTTCTGCTGAAGTTCATAACTCAGTCAGATGAGTGTTTGCCACACAGTGCCCCCTGCAGTTTGGGAATTGATGCCTTTTTTTTAGATGAGTAAGACTTTGCACTGTCGGGCAAGGGAAACGGCTCCGTATTATAACACCTTATTCCTTTTTTTTTTCTTTCAGTTTCACTCAAATGGATTCACCAGCAGACAAAGATCTCTGCTGTCCGGTCTGCTGTGAAGTCTTCAGAGATCCTTTGGTTCTGTCATGTAGCCACAGCTTCTGTAAAGTCTGTGTGAAGAGCTGGTGGAGAGAGAAACCAACAAGAGAGTGTCCACTGTGTCAGAGGAGATCTTCAAGGACAGATCCTCCCTGTAACCTGGTTTTAAAGAACCTGTGCGAGTCCTTCTTGGAGAGAGGTCAGAGATCTTCAGAGGATCTCTGCAGTCTGCACTCTGAGAAACTCAAACTTTTCTGTCTAGACCATCAGCAACCGGTCTGTCTCATCTGCAGAGACTCAGAAAAACACACCGACCACAAATTCAAACCCATCGATGAAGCTGTCAGAGAGCCCAGGAGGACTCTGCAGGAAACTCTTGAACCTTTAAAGGAGAAGCTGAAGGTTTTTAAACAGGCTAAAGTCAAGTTTGGTAAGACTGCTGCACACATCCGGGCCCAGGCCAGACTCACAGAGAAGCAGATTAAGGATCAGTTTAAGAAGCTTCACCAGTTTCTAGAAGAGGAAGAGGAGGCCAGGCTGTCTGCACTGAGGGAGGAAGAGCAGCAGAAGAGTCAGAGGATGAAGGAGCAGATGGAGGCTCTGAGCAGAGATCTAGCAGCTCTTTCAGACACCGTCAGAGACACAGAGGAGCAGCTGAGAGCTGGAGACGTCTCATTCCTGAAAAACTACAAGGCTGCAGCAGAAAGAGTCCAGCAGGGCCCCCTGCTGGAGGATCCATGTCTGCCCTCAGGAGCTCTGATAGACCAGGCCAAACACCTGGGCAACCTGAGCTTCAACATCTGGAACAAGATGAAGGACCTGGTCTCATACAGGTCTGTGATTCTGGACCCAAACACCCTAGGTCCACTCCTCTCCCTGTCTGATGATCTGACCACAACGACTCGGATAGAGAGACTGGAGGTTATTGGTAATCCAGAGAGGAGATTAGACGTGACTGTGATGGGCTATGAGGGCTATAACTCTGGGATTCACAGCTGGGACATTGAGGTTGGTACCACTGTACATGCATGGTTACTGGGTTTGTCTCCAGAGCTTCCTCAGGGGAAGACTGACAACAAGTCTGAATTCTGGGGATTAGGGTTCTGTGGCGGCAAACTGACAACACACAGACCAACAGCCAAAAAGATCCCTCTTGCAGGTGCAGGGCCTGTCCAGACAGTCAGAGTGAAACTGGACTGGGACAAAGGAGAGCTGTCCTTTTCTGATCCTGATACTGGGCGACACATGTACACCCTCAAACACACTTTCACAGAGAAAATGTATCCTCTCTTTTGTTCTGTTGAAGGGCTGAAGATTTGTCCTCAGAAAGTGTGTGTGAAAGTGAGGTCTGACTCTCTTTGGTTTGAAGGTTGTATTCACAATGAACTGGAGCATTCTGTCGAACTTTGAATTTCAATCTTTGTGCAGATCGATTTGAAACAGCACTGATTTAACTTCTCCTGCCAAGAGCTCTCTAATGTTTTTAATACCATTTTTAGACCAATACCAGAAAGAGTACTCCTTTTTGAGTACTCTTGGACACTGTCTGCCTTTCTTTTGTCCGAACTGAAGGGACATACAGCTTTGCTGCCACCTGTTGACTGGTGGTGCATAACACTAGCTCCTTTCTGTTGCATGAAGAGAAGCTACCTGGGGTATAGTCTCAAAGCGTGGATGGAGTGCTGATGGACAAGAAATACGAGCAGATCTTAGATCTTAACTCCAGATGTTTTATTTTACTCAATGCCAATCAGATATTTACATTCATGGAACTGTATAGATGAAAATCTCTGAGATGCCCCTGTGTGCAGAGGTGGGGTGATCCCAGCGCCCCCTACATTTAAGAGGAATGTGGTTGAGACTCTGGTCTGTGACGAACAGATACATTTTCCCGGTGCGTCTGATTTCTCTTAATAAAGTCTGTTTTCTGGAACATTGTCTGTCCTGCTGTAAGGTTTCTGTGCATCACTTTGTCCCAAGTTGTTGTTTTTTTTAAAGCCCTCAGAACAAGAAGTAGTGTTTAGTGATCAGACCAGGTAACAACACAATAATGCTTTAATACTTGAAAATGTGAATGGCATATCATGTCTAAAATTTTGTGACGTCATGTCTTTAAAATTCACCATTAAGATCGTAAATCCTGAAGTCCAGGCCATATCTACAGCTGTATAACGCTCTATGATAAACTATGTAGAATTGTCCAAAAGTGTCATGTTGGAAGCTCATGTTTATGGATGAATCCAGTGCAGTTCTCAGAAAGTGCAGTTCTTCATGTGTCCACTATGAGTAATCTACAGAGAACCTGAGGAGTCCCTGTCCAGATTCAACAACAGTTTGTCTCTGTTTCTGTTTTTTTTTTTTTTTACACATAGTCACTTAGCAGTTTTTTTTGCTTGATGTATGTATTTCTGTATGTATGCACCGGTTTTGTTAGAGAAAGGCTGGGAGTTGCGTATCATAAAAGCCGGACTGGGTTGATTTAAGAATTGAACCACATGAAAATGAAGCTAACAAACATACAAAATTCTACACCTGTCTCCTAAAAAGAATTACAGTTGCAGAAATCAGGTTTTTCTTCAAGTAGTTGCACTTGTAAGGTCAAAGTCAGACATTCAGACGGAAAAGTCGAGCGAGTTTGTATAACGATGAGATCCATATTTGCCAGTTGAAAAAATAAAAACAGTAAAAATTCCTCTCATAAAACTTGTTTTTCATTTTGTCCCCTATATTAGGATTAGGAGAACATTTTGGGATAAAGTCAAATATCTGAGATAGGAAGTTAGAATTTCCACTTGTCCCAAAATACTCACTTTTTATCTTGAAATTTTGACTTGTCTACCATAATTCAACAATCCCAAATTTGCATTTCAATCTCAAAATTTTGACTTTTTGTCCCAAAATGTTACTTAATATTGGCAAAAAGATTCTCAACAAGGGCTAATTTCCATTTTAATTTTTTCAACTTGCAGGGATGGGCTGCTAAATTATCCTGTACAGTGCAAGTGTAATTTTGCATCTTTTTGGCATTACATCATAAGCTTCAGTCAGAGCTATCTGCCACATGGACTCCACTGTGTGTAGGACACTTTGTATTTATCTCTCCTCCATCTCTTCCTCCCACCTGTTAGTTACCCGAAGCCAGATTTCAGCCAAGCTTTCCCCACCCTATTTCTAAGGCAGGTGCTGTCATCACACACGTGTGATCCATGCAGGTGGTATCTTGTTCAGCAGCTGCATGTATGGTTCTGTTAATAAAGGTTCTTCCGGGTGAAATGAACCTGAATTGCTGTGGTAGCTGCTTTGTGAGGACAGGCTACTCACAGTGTGCTGACAGGTCTGTTAGGAAGCTCAGAGGCTCAGTACTTATCAGTCTCCTCCGTGTCCTGAAGAGGTTTAGGTGGACATGTGTATCCCTGAGGACAGGACACATCAGAGGGCTTTACCCCAATCTGTCTCTTTAACGCTGAATGCCAAGCACAGGAGCTTAGTGTTTCCAATGACTCTGCTGAAGATCAAACCTCAGCGCTCTCAGCGTCAGGTCGGACAGTCTTACCTGCACAGCTGATAAGACAAACATCCTCCAGCAGAGCCCCCCTAATCTCAGCCTCTGGAGGGCTTTACAGCTCTATACACACTCCACTCACTGAGGACCAGGTATTACAAGGATGTTTGAGCTTCATCAGAACCTTTTTTAAAGTCACTCTACTGGTAATGATGGAGACATTAATCACATTACAGCAGTGTGACGGCCTGAGCCGGTACTCTGTGTTTCTTCAGGTTTTTTTTACACATTTCTCCACACGAAACTTTCAGCCAAACAGCAGTCTTCACAAGTTGGAGAAGTTTTTGAAGCTCTGACTTCATGGAGGATTTATTGGCAACATTTTTCTGTTTGCCAGACAGCAGCAATTAATCGCAAATGAGGGCAGATTAATGGCACATGATTTATATTTTAAAGCAATAAGAAAATGTTAATTGTTTTTTTTTTGTTCTCATTTTGACAGAGGCTGTTGTGCTTTTTTTAGTCTTTATCTATCTTTATCTAATCTTTCCCTCTGGTGCCCCCATAGTGGTGTAGATTGTGAAGCACAGTCTACACTCACTCTTGAAGTATTACATTATCAGGCCTTCAAAGTGCTACAAATTGCAGTTTTGCACTGATTGGGAGTACAGGTTTTTTTTCTGCAGCAGGTGGAGTTGGGTTCTTCTGCTGATGGAGCAGGAGGAGACTGAGGAGGAGGAGGTAGATGAACCAAGTGTTTAGAAGGACTTTACACTGTGTGAAGGAGGAGGATTAGTTTGTTTGTTGCTTTTATCAATCACTCAAGCTCTATTTTATGCTTTCATCACAGGATGCCACATTACAGATCTACAAGCTTAACTTACATGTTAAAATGTGATGTGTCCGAGCAGATAAATCTGCTATTTCCACAGTTTCTGATAATTTCTTTTCTACCTATAAAACCATTTCTCCAATCATGTCACCAGTTAAAGTGTTTAAAGCATCAACATGCACCTTTTATATTGCCCACCACAATCCATTTTTTTTAAATTTTATTTTAATTTACCCTGAACTGGTCAGCAGTCAATCGCAGGGCTGACATAGAGACAAACAACCATTCACACACACTCACACTTATGGGAATAGAACAACCGATTAACTGTGGTGTGCGCATGTCTTTGGCCTGTGGGAGGAAGCTGGATAACCTGGAGAGAACCCACGCATGCACGAGGGGGGCATGTGGAGGTCACACGGGGGGGCCCACCTTGCCCAAGCGAGGAATCAAACCGGTGACCTTTTTGCTACAAGGCTGCAGCCCTACCCGTTGTCCAGCCCACCAGAGTGTCCCAGGGCTAAAATTTTCTCCCAGTCCACCCCTGGTACCCACTGCAGTGTCGCTCATCACCACGTGACATTTAGAGGGGCGCTGTTTCACTCATTGTAAAATGCTCAATCAGAGGAGAGAAATGGGGAAGAGATGACAGGAACATATATTTCATATATAACAACATATATTTTACTCTTTTGACAGTGTTCAGTGAACACTGCACTCTTGGACTTGTATATGCACCAAAATGGGTGTTAAATGTACATCTAAAGGGTACAATATAATAGGTTATATTAAGCGCAACTCAGAGCCCGATGCTCTGAGTGAATCCTGGTTAAGTCCTACCAGTGCTCAACTACCAAGTCCAACTTCACCAGGCAGAGCAAACGTAACCTGGCTCTTCCTTTTATTGATAAACTCTCAGGTTTGAACAGATCACTGCAGAATAACTGCTGCATGTGGACAGGAATCAACATTAGCACAACAAGTTAACCCATGTTTTAGCCTTTTGCTTGTGTCCAAGCTTTTAGCTAGTGTTTCATCCTAAAGCCAGTGCTTGTTCCTTATCCTTTAGACGGTGTTGGAGACTTAAGCTTGTGTTCAAGCTTTTAGCCCATGTTTCAGCCTTTAGCCTGTGTTCAAGGTGCTGTAAATAAATTTTATCCAGTCCAACCCAAATTGGAAGCTGAGAAATAGCATTAAGAAATAAACTTTTTAGACACTAATAACAGCATTATACGTTATGGAGTACAATCAGGGATACATCAAGAGATTAAACTTTTCAAGATCACTGAGAAAGTCCACACATGGACTTTAAAATTATAAACTAATGCTGACTGAATAACAGACTTTTTTGCTTGTAAGCTTGGGGAAATAAGAACACTGAAATAAAAATTATTTGAATAAATGAATTCAAAGTTGACCGCTTTGCTTCCAAACAGTTAATCATTTAATCAATAGCCTGGTAATTTAGGATGGATGGCAGCTCCTGAAGGTGGTCAAGGTGGTTGGTTAAAGATAATAGTTCTCACGGTGCAAAAAAACATATGCGCAGTAATATCTCAATAAAGATGGGTGACACCAGGCAGTATATGGGCGGTTTCTATTTTGCTACATTTCATTGGCTGTTTAGAGTTAGAAATGTGGGTTCCTGAATGTGCATGTTAGTTTTTAGTGAATTTATTTTGTGACCATCAACAATCAACCTTTCTATCATCTGTCAGTCACTACAAAGGTGTTCTTCTCCAGTAGAGCGTCAGCTTTCAAGTTCCCTAAAATAACAGAGAGAAGTGTAGGGATTTGTGGGGACAGAGCTCTGGTAATTATTATTTATCCCTGCAGAGGCTGATGGAGTTTGGCCAAAGCTTATTAGGACTGCTCCGCAGATTGCATTTCACACTTTCACTGGGGCTCATTTCATTTAGCAATAGTTTTCATAAAATTGGTGATAAGACCTAAAGGTCATGCAATTATTGTGAGAACCTTTAAACTTTTCTAATAACTTTTCTGCATCCTATAACTTCGCTCACTTTAAAAGAAAATTGGGTTCAGCTTCTGGCGTTAGGTGGAAGTGAGCTCATATTATCACTGTCTGGGAGCTTTAATAACCCGGTGTAACCCCCCCAGAAAAATACCACCCCAGCTGGTGTCCCCAAACCCTCCTACCCCCAGCACCTGAGGATGGCACCTGTTGTCTTGTGATAAATCTCCACGCTGTAATTGCTTCATCAGGAGCAAACAGCTGACGAGAACAAACAACACCTGGGGTCATAACAAGCGCAGAATCAGAATTATGTCACCTTTAATGTGCAATATGTTGCTTACTACATGCGTGCAGCCGTAACATGAAACCAGACATCATAAAGAGCTGTTTATGTCATCAGAGTCATTTCACTGCCAAATGGAGCTCATATGGAGTCGTGTCAGAGCTTTGACCTGAGAAATTGAGGCTCCAACCATTGCACCAAACGTCCTGATGCTCTGTTTGACATGGATTTTTTGCTATATTGTTATTGTATCAGATTTGTAATACCAGCGCAGCTGAGTGGTTTTTTTTTTTTTTTTGTCTTCATTGAGCAGAGAGGAACTGTGGGAATGTCTGTAAGACGAACCCTTCTACACTTCATTGGAAACATTATGGAGAAACAACTGTGAAAGACTCATTGATTTCAGTTTTTCTCCTCTGATGACGCGCCCTGCAAACAGCACCAGACCATGCACGCATTGTTTAACCAGCTGTAACAGCAGCAGATTATTCAAGTGAGACTTTCTCTCACAGACTGCAATACTCTGTCAGGTTTGTGAGGTAAGTGTGTAGGTAGAGTGAGCTGGAGGAGGAAGAGGACTCGGTAGCTCGTGGATGGACTGGGATAATGACAACACACGAGTGCACACGCTAGTTTGGCAGAGCAGATTGCATGTCAAAATATGTCAGAGAATTAACTACTAGAGATGGTGAATGCTACCCTAAAACTGACAGTTATAAGAGAAAAAAAATCAGCAAGTGGGTAATTCTCTAGTGGACAGATGCAGCACAACCAGTGAACGGGTTTAGAAGCATTTACTTTTTCACACAGGACTCAGATGGTTCAACAAACTTTAAGCCCCTTAATAACTGAAACAATTATTCAAAAGCTGCATTTTGTATTTACTCTGGTTTTCTTCCTTTGATATTAATTAGGTCAGAAGATCTGAAACGCTGAAGTGTGAAAAATGTGTGACTATAGATGAAATCTGGGAGAGGAACAAATAGATTTTTACAGCTCTGTCTGCACACGAGTTACTAGAGAGACCTGACACATCCTCTTAAGTCAAAGCATCCAAGAGCCTCAAAATGCAAAGAACCATTGTTGTCTGTGGACGACCTGCTGCTGTGGACCTGCCAGACTCCAGTTGTACTGCACTGTAAACCTGAATGTTCAAATTAATCAAATGGAATTAGTTGAGAAAACTTAAAATTTATTTAGAAGTTCCATGAACTCAAATGTGTTGAGGTCCCAGAGCTTTTTCTATTTTTGAGTTTTTGAAACTGATAGTTTTTGAGTAAGTGGAACTGTTTTTGCTGATTAAGTAAGCACTACTTAAAATCAATAATTTCTTGAACTCCAAAATGTGAAAATCTGTGCCTGACGTCACTAATTGACGTGCAGTGGAAGGAGTGTGCCACAAATTCTGTGAACAATATGGTGGATCTGCACGTTTCAGCACCCAGCAAAATTTCTGCTGGCATTTACTATCACCTCTGGATTAATTGTAAGTATTTTACATGAAATATTTGTTCTGTGGCTAGTTGAGCATGAATTTAAGGGAGTACTTGAGTCATGCACTGCAAAAACTGAAATCTAAGCAAGTCATTACGTCTAATTTTTAGTAACATTTGTCTTATTTTTCTTGATTTGAGCCACATACACCAGACCAGGTCATAAAATGTCTTATTTTAAGTTTTTTAAAGACAAAAATAAGGTTTAAAATGCTTGTAGCAAGTCAAACAAAAAATCTGCCATTGGGATAAGAAAACCTTTCTTGTATCAAGCCATCTTTCTAATTTCAAGAAAATTTACAACAAATTTGTCTTATCCCATTGGCAGATTTTTTTGACTTGTTACAAGCAATTTAAACCTCATTTTTGTCCTCATTTTAAAAACTTCAAATAAGACATTTTCATGACCTGGTCTGGTGTATGTGACTCAAATCAAGAAAAAAAAGATAAATGTTACTAAAAATAAGACGTAATGACTTGCTTAGATTTCAGTTTTTGCAGTGTGTTAGCCAAGCGAACACAGGTCATGCTACTTGGCACTAGCCGGAGCCCAGCTAACTGAAATGCCTCAATTGATCGGCTTGTTTTGAAGGTTATAATAAAATATGTAATTGTACTCCGTCAATGTTAGATTGTCAGTGTTTTTTTAAGAGTGAAATTTAATTATTTAAGTCCAGAGTTTTATGTAGCCGTGTTTTGCGATGTATTTTGTTGGTTATCATGTTAGGCTCCTTGTTTGCTTCCAGATGGTCTGACAGAAGACGTGTCCGACAGGGCAGCAGTTTGAAATAAAGAGGGGGCATAACTTCGGTCTCACGATTCTAGTCTCCTATTCTGAAGACTTTGGCAGTCAGACACCAACAAATGATGGCATATCACCTTGGTGCGCCATCATTTTTTCAAGCCAAAAACACACACATCCAGGGTTGACTCTGTTTCGGTCTCAGCTCTACCAGAGGTAGCTCAGGTTCACATTCAAAGACAAACAACAAGTGAGACAGTATACGAAACATCAAAGGTAACCACTGATGGTACAGAATATATCCGAGGAATGTTTATGTCAGTTGGAGTCAGTGGGGGACTGTCAAAATTTTGCAGAATAGCACAGATCCACCTCATTAATCACATTGTATCTTTCCTGTGCAGTGATGATGACTCTTAGTATATAGAACACCTTCGGTCCTATGAGCTTTCAGCCAGACCTGCAAACCTGTCCATCCACCAGCTGTCTGAATTCAACGACACAGTCCCACTCTCTACATACAAGATTGAAGGCTTGCTGCTGTTGACTCCTGTGAGGTTCATACAAGTGAGAGAGCATTGAAACCACCCAATGGTAAGTAATTCATTGTGAATAAATAATTTCGTGTTTTGTTCAAAATCTATTTAATTCATACTTTTATAATTCTAACTTATCATATCATTCTCTTCATTTTTCAGCACAATGGCATCTGAAAACATGATCCTTTGTGTCATTGGGCCGAACCGTGCCAGAAAATTAAAACTCAGCACTCGACCAGCCTCTGTTGATCAACTGATTATGATTTTAAAGGAGCAGTTGGAAATGGACTATGACTTCAGTTTGCAATATGAAGACCCAGACTTTGATGGAAAACTGACATCTCTGATTGACATTGAGGAGCTGCCACAAAAAGCCATTGTTCACATTTCACTTGCACATGATTCCAGTTCCCTTGCATCCAGTGAAACACTATCAGTAGTGTCATCTCCAGAGCATCCATGCAGATGGCCTCTAGGTCCTTTCCAGATTCCCACATTTGCATTTGACATTGAGCTAAAGGTGCACAAGGTGCATCAGCTGAAAAATGTTTTGCACTGTTTACATTGTTTTTATTACTAAGACTCTTCTTTAAAGCCAAGCAGTGTGGCACTATTGAGAATGCCTTGTTTTTTCAGCAGTTTTTTTAACATGTTAACATTACTCCTTCAATGTTACGTATTTCTACATGTTAATGTGAACATTTTTGCAAGGTTACAGTCTTAAAGAGTTTTGAGCAAGCCACTGCTCTGGAGCCTGCAATTAGATTGTGATCAAGAATACTTAGTGTTTTCGAGGCAATGAGTTGCCACAAAAAAGGAGTTTCGAAGCAATAGTTTTTGAGTTTTAAAACTCAATGTTTTGAGTAAGCATTCATTGAAGTACTCAATTTTGTAAATTTATTGTAATGAGTTTCTTTTACTCTAAATACTTGAGTTTGCCTGATCAGTTATTTCATTTAACTATAACAAAAAAAGTACATGTTGAACCAACTCAAAGTATAAATAAATAAGTAAATAAGTAAAACTTTCGGGTTCATGAACTTGAAAAAAATGTTGCAGGGATACATGAATATATGTAATATATATTTAAAAACTAAGTTCTATGAGCTCAGAAAAAATGAACTCCAAAAATTGTGGCAACTGATTGCATCAATTTTTTGGAGTTTTGCTTACTTATTGGGGTTTTCAGTGTGGCTTTTATAGTTTCACCACAATCATCACAACGACTCTGTCTGATGTCTGGGTCTCTCTGTCTGTATCCTTCTTTGTCTTTGTCTACAAGTACCAGTCTTTCTGTCTGTCCCTCTGTGTCTGTATCCCTCCATGTCCATGTCTCTATGTCTCTCTGTGTCTGAGTCTCTTTGTGTCTGAGTCTCTCTGTGTCTGAGTCTCTTTGTGTCTGAGTCTCTCTGTGTCTGAGTCTCTCTGTGTCTGAGTCTCTTTGTGTCTTAGTCTCCCTGTGTCCATCTCTCTTTTTCTTCCTGCCTCAGTCTGTCTCTCTACATCTGTTTCCCTCTGGGTTTTTTTCTGTCTTTGTCTTTATGCGTCTGTCTCTTTCTCCCCCTCTTTCAGGTGTTTCTGACATGAGTCCGGTTCTGTTCAGGGTTTGTGCACTCATGAAGAAGTCAAGCGTCTAATCTTGTCTTAATGTTTGGCCTCTGTCAATAAAATATAATAGTATGAATGTTGAGAGGTTTATACCTGTTAATGAGATAACATTTTTTATAATTTAAAGCTTAAAAGATAAAGATGGATTGAACGATTGATTGATTGATGCATGCGACCCATGATGATTCTATCCATATGACCTTTGGTTATGTAGCTGTTGCAAAATTACAATATGACTGGTAGCCCCCTGCGTTTCCACTAAAATGGCAGCCCCATTCAATCAAAAGTGAAATCAGCGTGGTGTAGTTTATATTTGTGCCAAATTTCCTGCTTGTAGATAAACAGCACAACACTCTCATCAAACACAAGGACACCTGGAGAAAACGGAATAACTCCTTAGAATTTAAACCATTCTCTGACTTTCATCAAGCTTTTTCTTTATCACTAACATCCTCCAAATTTTCCAAGGAAACACAAGCTGACCGTTGGTTCAATCAGCACCTCACCTGTCACTAAGGATTAATAGCTTCCAAACAACAGTTACATCCTGCTCTGAGAGCTCCTTGTATTTCCATGTGTGTGTATGAAATACTGACTTCTGCCTCCCTCCAATTTAGGTGCTTACATGAAAAAACAAGATGCAGTGAGAGCAAAGACCCTGGAGGGGGCGTTACTGAATTTACATCTGACCCTGGTAAATTTAGACACAGCTTGAAGGAGGAGCTGGGGTGGAAGAGGGTTGTGAAGAGGTTTGTAGAGGAAACAGGAGAGAAAAGACAAAGCAGTTCACAGAGAGCAATCATGAAGATATACACAGATTGCAACTCCAACAAGAAGCTTCTCTGAGTCCTGTCACCTGAAAAACAGCTGAATCTCGAAACTTAAACATTGGACTTTTCACAAAAACACACCGAAAAGTCAGCAAATCACTGCAGAGCTACTGATTAAGACCTAGGTTTCATCATCCTCCAATCAGGAAGCTTTGAGAATCAGTTTCAGCATCATCACATCCGCCTCTTTCAGCTTCATCTCCACTAGGGATGCACCAAATTTTTGGCCAATGAAAAATTTTGGCCGAAAATGGCTCTAAAGCATATTTTCGGATTTTGGCCGACTTTTATCTCCGTAGCAGAAAGTTGTGATGGCGATGGTAAAATCTGCATCCAGCACGCGGGTAGAGATGAGAAAATGAGAGCTGTGGTGATGTGTCCTGAGAGTGCTTAAAAAAGTTATTATCTGTGTTTCTTGAGGTGGTTGTTCCAACTCTCTGTCCACTATTAGGAGCGTGCACATGTGTGTGTGTGTGTGTGTGTGTGTGTTTGTGTATGTGTGTATGTGTGTGTGTGTGTGAATCTATGTGTGCATACAATCTGCGTGTGTGTACGTCAGAGCAGAAGTCGCGAGCAGCAGAGAAGCGAGATGACATTGGGCAACTTCTTAGAGACAGATATATCATCCCATCATGTATATACGATTACTAATAGATAATAATAGATAATAAGGCCATTTTGTTTGTTAATTCAAGGCTGCACTGGCAGCTCTTCTTTTTCTTATTACACATCTGTGTACACACAGCAGTGTTTGACCTGGGATTGTGAGCGCAGGTACAAACAATGGACAGTAAGAATAGCAAGGGCAAGAATTAAAAAGAAAGAAACAAATATTACAGTATGATGTGACAAACTTTTTCATCAAGACAGGATGAAAAAGAAACTCCAGGTGGAGAGGATGAAATGAGTAAGGTACACAGTGGCCCTTATGTGCAAATCACAGTGACAGGCTAAAAAACACAACCATCATCCGATTTTTTGTTATTTGTGTGGAATTATAAGGATATAATTTCAGTAAGAGTCTGATGCTGAGGCACATAACTAATGTCATGATTTAAAGTGGACCAAACTTAGTCCTGAAACTCCAAGGCATGAAATGGGTCCCACTTCAGCCTGCTTTGAACTTTGAAATGGTACTAACAATTGGCAAAATAATTTATTTTGGTTATTAGATTTTCTTCTTTTCTGTTTTCCGCTTTGGTGTCCTCAATTTTGATTTTAGCTTTTGGTCAAGGATTTTCATTTTGGTGAACCCCCCCCCATGCAACCTTTGGTTCTTACCTTCTCTGCAGACTGCGCCGTACCGAAGAAGATGGGTATGAAAGCCAGCCAAACGATGCAGGTGGTGTACATGGTGAACCCGATGGGCTTGGCTTCGTTAAAATTCTCTGGTACTCCCCGAGTCTTTATGGCATAAACAGTACACGTCACCATCAACAAGATACTGTATCCCAACGAACAGATGATCTGAAGATCTGTGATGTCACATTTCAACACCCCTCGTGCTAGCACCGGGTTGAAGGTCTTCTGCTCGTCGTAGTCGATGATGGTATTTGGAGGATCCACCACAAACCAGATGAACACCCCCAGCAGCTGGACTGAGATGAGACTGGAGGTGATGGCCAGCTGTGAGGTGGGGCTGATCAGCCTGGGCGCCGTCACAGACTTCTTGCCTTGTTCAAAGATTCGGTAGATGCGGTTGGTTTTGGTGAGGAGGGCGGCATAGCTGATGCACATGCCCAGACCCAGGAAAATCCTCCTGAAGGAGCACACGCCAACATCAGGCTTGGCGATCATGAGGAATGTGATGATGTAACATAAAAATATCCCGGTCAGGAGAACGTAGCTCAGCTCACGCCCAGAGGCTCTGACGATTGGTGTGTCATTGTACCGAATAAACGTAGCCATGACGAATATTGTAGCGATAATCCCAATCATTGCCAGGAAAACTGGGATGACCGCCCAGGGGGAGTGCCATTCCAGTTTGATGATGGGTATTGGCTGGCAGGTTGTGCGGTTGGCGTTGGGCCTCATGTTGTAGGTGCAAAGTTTGCAGGAGAACTCGTCAGACTGGTACTGGTATCCGTCACAGGACTCGCAGTGCCAGCAACACGGCATCCCTTTCACCACCTTCTTCCTCTCTCCGGTCCGACAGGGGAGGCTGCACACAGACGTGGGGACGTCCACCTCCCCCCGAGGCCACTGCATGTCCTCCATCTGGGGACAGAAAGACCATCAATAGTTAGAACACAGGGGCTTCATTGGGACTTTCATTACACAGAATCGAACCACAAGATACTGAGTAGTGAGAGCATATATATATATATATATATATATATATATATATATATATATATATATATATATATATATATATATATATATAAATATATATATACACTAGGGATGTGGTGAGGCATTATGAATTCCATTAAGTCAAAACTCTGAAATAAAAAGTAGAAATTTTGAGATAGTGAGTTAGAATTTTGGGAAAAAAACGAGGGTTATGATTGGCAGTCCATATTTTGAAATAAAGGACACATTTGTGAGATGGAATCAAAATTATGAGGCAAAAAGTCAAAATTCTGGGCAAAAAGTTATAATTTTGAGATAAAAGCCAAAATTGTGATACAAAAAGTCAAAATTATGGGATTTAAAAATTGAAATTTATATATGCATATCTTGTTTTTAACTGGCTGAAATGAGCATCTATACATTATTTGAGTTTGAATTATAGAAAATGTTCACTTCAACCAGTAAAGAAGTGTCAAATAATTGTTTGGGTTTTGAAGTTACTTTGTAATCTCTAAGTATCTTTTTTGTTTTTTTTTGTTTTTTTAACGATCTCACAGAGGCTGGGTGGGTGGGGGGGTCGTGTTTTGGGGTTTTTGTCATATGGTCACCCTAATATATTCACAGAGGTGCTTTATTCATCTGTATCTGGTAACCTGGGATGTATCAGAGCAGATACAGTATAGAAGAGCAAATACTGCCTTTTCCGGTTTCATGATGCAGCTCTAAGAGCTGTAAGCAACAGAAATTCACTGAAGAAATGACAGTTTCTCCTTTGTTGGTGTGGGTGTAAAATTACAACATGACTATTTTTATTCAGAGGTTACCTGTTATGTGTTGGCTGTTCTTAAACAGAAGGGGATTTCTTTAAACTTATAACAAAAGAATGAAAAGAAACTGCTTGTTTTTGTCTCCTACACAATAAAAAAAAAAAAAAGATCTAAATAAAGAAAGCTGTGTGTGGAACTTGAACGTGGTGAAACACAAAAAAAAACAGCTCACATTTTCTGAGCGCTGGTACACTGAGTGGAGATGAGATGTAAAGGTAAGAGGACTGAACACACAAACCAGGACAAAACAAACTGTTCCAGCTTCACACACAGATCTTCTGGTTTCTTTGTGAATCAGACCAGTTCAGTAGCAGCAGATGTGAGCACACACATGAACCCTGGAGCTCCTCAGAGTTCCTGCTCTGACCTGGTCTTCCAGAGTCCAGCCCGGCTGATGAGCCAGGCTCAGTTTGCTCGGGCTCTGGCTTGTTACCAAAGTAAAGGTCTCATCGACAGCTCAACAGCTTGACTGCTGCTAATGAGTAATGAAAAGTCTATTAGTGAAACATCAATATGGATGAATTCCACCAGGATCACAGCTCTGCAATCAGAGGAACTAATCTGACTGATCTGCTCTTTCAACTCGCTCCAGAAAACAAAGACTGAGTCCAAGGGAAGAAATTCATCACGACTTCTGACTTCACAAATTTGATCATTTCCTTTTGCAAATTCACAGCTTGTCATCATAATTTTGCCACTTCATTATTTCAAATTGATCTCTGTTCCAAAATGATGATTTTCCTCTTCATTTGCAACATGTTCTCAGAAAATGAGACTTTTCCCCTAAAAATAGTTGACATTTTGATTAAAATAATCGTGCCTTTAGTATCTTTTTTACCCTCAGAAATTTATGAATTTTTTATTCACAGTTGGCACGTTTGTCTAAGAAATGAAATTTTTGACATTAATTTAACAGTTTTCTCAAGAAAGTGTGCCTTTTGTTCTTAGAAACTGAAAAGTCCCACAAATGGGTGAATTTTCTGCAACTCCCCCTGATAATTTGGTCGTATACAGTGCCTATAGAAAGTACTCACCCCCTTGGAAGTTTTACCATTTTATTGCGTTTGTAAATCAATCATGCTCAACATAATTTTGCTTTAGTGACCAAAAAATGTCAGAAAGTTCTATTTTATGTCAAATTGAGAACTGATTTCTACCAAGCAATGACAAATAAATAAAAATAAGAGATTTCATAAATCAGAAGAGTAATTGAAAATATGACTTTGGCTGTTGCTTAAAGGTATGGTTGGTAATCTGATCTAAGTACACTTTTTTAAATACTGGTTAAAATGATCTATATGTCCTGATGGCAATAAAGACCATATGTGTTCTTAAAAGAGAACAAAAAACAGCCGCTTTCTACAGCAGGAGTAATCCTGTATAAACTCCTAACCTATCGTACCTGCTGTGAGGCCCCACTTTGAATCATTCAGATCACCCCCTGCTGTCCTGCTCATTCATAACCCCAGCGTGCACCAGCGTCTCTGATTCAGTGCGCATAACCGAACACGGATGTTCTAGAGAACGCAGCAGAATGGCAGAAAAACTTCCTATACTTCATTTGTTGGTTACTGCTCCTGCTGCCGAAAAAAGGGGCAGAAAAAAGAAGGTCAGAGGAAGAGAGGATTGAATTGAGAAAAACTTGGGACAAAGCCAGAGCGAAGACAAGAGTTCACATCGGGACAGCTTTTCAGCACGGAGACAGCTCAAAGAAGTAAAGCTTTAAAAGTGATGCCACGTTCGCTCATTTCCTGTTGGAAAGGTAAGTTCTGGGATTTTTAGAGGGAAAAATTTAATCTTGATGAAATATTTAGCCATGTTTATTGTTCTGTGGTGATTTCAGCCCGATGCTAACATTAGCTTCTGTGTCCGTGATGTATCTAAGATCTGTCATTTAAGCCTCGTTTCCACCAGGCAGTCATCGGGATCAGGATCAGTACAGTTTGGTACGGGTCAGATCAGTAAAGCCTGATCCTGTGCACGTTTCCACAGCCAACCGTACCCTGCTTGATGGGCCGGATGTCGAGAGCCGCGTCAGCTACGTAAAGTGTGACGTCACTGCAGCGCTACACAGTGTACCCCGCGAATAAATGCAACGAAAAAGAAATTAGCTGCATTGTAAACAAAGAGCAACGATGGAGGACATCCAGCAACTCTTCTACTTTGTGATCAGCTGTGGCTCTTTCTTACAAAACGCAATGAAACGTTGTTTCAGGAAAGGCTGCTGAGGGGTTGTGTGCCTAACCCTAACCCTTGTTCGTCATTACTGCTGTCGCACGGGAAGTTACCGATCTTTTGACCAATCAACGTACTGCAGTGATTTTAGCCCCACCCCTGGGGCCGGTTTGGAGCGGCTTGGCACCCCAACGGAAGGGTACGGAAAAGTGGAGCGGTATGGGTCACTTATAAGGGGACCTGTCCCGGTTTTAGTCTATGGAAACGCCACAAAATGCGTGCTGTACTGAGATGAACCAAACCGATCCGCTTGGTGGAAACGAGGCTTTACTACAGACACACCAGCTTTAGCCAACAGTCCAAGTGTGGGGATCTAGTTTATCTATCGGTTGTTTTAGTCATGTGAGGAGTCATGTTTTTTACTTGAATTTTTTCTGTTTTGGTGTGAAATAGGAGGTCATGTTTACATTCATTTAGTCACATTAGCCGCTAACCCTAACGTTTGCTTCTCTGTCAGTAAAAGCCTTTACATTTGTTACTTTTCTGAAACCCAGTTTAACATATTTGATTATACCGTATTGGCCCGAATATAAGACGGTGTTTTTTGCATTGAAATAAGACTGAAAAAGTGGGGGTCGTCTTACATTCGGGGTCTAGACATTATACCCATTCACAACGCTAGATGGCGCCAGATATCTTTAAAGCGAATGCTTAACTTAAATCCCCAGGCCAAAGCATAGACTGTATGTATCTTTTTAATTTCAGGTGGTTATGTTCTTTTCCTGATAATTTTCTGTTCAAAAATGCTTCAGACAGCGTTGGATTTCTAAACAAGGGTTTTTAACAGCTCTTTGGAGTTGAAGGAGACTCGCTACGCGCTCCTTTGTTATCGGTAAACAGGATGTAAACAGCTGCGATTGCAAAGGAAGCTCAGCTTCCCCTGAAACAGAAGAATAAAGTGGTGAACTATTTACTGCTGTGTGTACATTTCACTGACTATTTGTGCGCAAGAACGCGTTCATCTTTAGCTCAGAATTAGCGACTTATCACAGGAAACAGACATGACTTCCTTCTCACTTATCCCTGCAGCTCCAGCGCTTTCAGACGCTGAGCGTCTCTACAGATTTCTATGCGGAAGCACGAGGTGGGTTGTTCCACTGCGCGAAACAGGACGGTCATTGGATAAAAACTTAGCTTTGTCCCGCCCATCGGAAGCTCAGCTTCTATGGGGGTCCATGGGGCAATGGGCGGGGCCTGACACTCGGCTTCTGCATGATGATTGGATGATCTGTCTGAGGCGAATCCCTTTTTGATTGACAGTGAAATGGACGAATCAGTGATCTTAAAGTATAAACATCCACCGGATCAAAGTCTGTCATTCTGTTGTTCTGAACTGATCCGGAGGCTTTACCAAACCCCAGCGACTTTGTCTTTGTTAAAAACGTCTAGAAACAGACAGACCACAGCGCAGGCTGTGTGAATATGTGGCTGCAGTGGAAGCTGGTATAAGTGCGCAGCGCTGACGTTCAGTGGCACGCACGTTTTGAGTGTGTATTAAGGGTTACACATGAAGGGGGCAAACTGACGTCTGGCAAAAAGTGGGGGGGACACGTCCCACCCGTCCCCCCCTAAACTGACGCCTATGACTGTAATTATTTTCTGTATAAAGATTAAATTTGGTGTTCAAAAAGTCTTTTTTCAAACTTGAGTCTTGAAAAAGAGGGGGTCGTCTTATAATCAGGGTCGTCTTATATTCGGGCCAATACGGTATTTCTCAGGATGTGTCAGGGCATTTGTTTGATTCATACAGACAGACAGGCTTTGAACCGGACGTTTTGCAGCTGTGTAATATCTGGTATCTCTGTGTTGTTTCAGTTTGTGAAGGATCATTCACTTCAACGCCAGTCAAACCGACTGTCATCAGTCACCGGTACATGAGGATAATGCTCTGTGACAGTAGCCATGTTTGTATGTTTTTAACCTTATTATGATACTGTTGTGATGTTTCTTACCCCTGAGTGGGACATGACTTGTTTTACAAAATAAAAAAGTTTTAAAAAGTTAGTGTATCTTTGATTCAGACAAATACTTAAAAACTACAAAGATTATTTGACACATGCACTGAAAACTTAATTTGCTATGCAACTGTCTCGTACACCACATTTATCATTTTTACTTTATTCATACTTCATACTATTATGTATGGAAAAAATTGCAAAGGTAGACACTTTCAAGAGTAAATCATTGTATGAATTTACAAGTCTCATAGGATGCACAGATTTATAAAAGTGGAACCTTCCTATTGTTGTGGATTTATTTGATTAAAGTAAGCAATTTAACCTACTGAAGGGTAAATTCTCAGATATCCTCACATATAGATGCCAGCTGTCGCGTTTGTCAGAAGGCGGTCTCCAGGAGAAGACAAGGCCATAAACAAAAAATGTTGTTCTCCTGTGTCCAGGCTATTCAAAGCACACAGCAGCTGAGCTGTCCCACAGATTTCTGGCCATTGACGATTTCATTGTTCTCTGTAATAGTTAAACTTGAACACATTCTGAAGATCCTAACAGGTCCTGAGTAATTCCTTCAATTCCAGGTTTACACTGTCAATTTGCTGATGTTCATTTGACTTCATGGACATAAACTTATAAGATGTAATACCAGATATTATCTGTACCCCTCCTCATTGATCAGGTGGTATCCTGTCCCCCCTACAAGGCCCTGCTGCACCAAATGACAGCCAATCACCACTGGAGAAGGGACGTCCACAGGGTTCTTAAGGGAGAGGGGCTCTTTTACACGGGGGGGCTTTTCGGATACACAGGTTTTTGGGATGGAGAGGATATGTTGAAAGAAAGGATGAGGGTTTTTAGGCTAAGAGTTTTGTTAGAAGGTTTAGGAAATGCAAGCGGTTTCTTTTCAGTCGTTGTTCATGTTGTTTAGTGTTATCAGTTGGTACAGAATGTTTAACGTGCTGCAAATCTTTCAACCCAGAAGCTTTGTTTAAGATGGCTAGACTTGAATAAACTTTTTCTGGATTCAAGCTGAATGGACTCTCCTGCTGATTTGGACTCCTCTTTTCATCATTTTTTCATGGGTAAATGTCTTAGAATTAGGAGACCTAGAATCAGAAATTATGCAGTAGAAATGGGGGTCCTCCCCCGCCTTATATTAAAGTAACAGAAATAACAAGTAACAAGCGAGCCCGAAAATTAGATTCAACACTATTATTTATTCCTATTTCTTTTCCATATGGTTACACTCCCTTCTTTCCTCTCATGCCCTCTTCAAAAGGCATCAGCCTCTATCACCTGCGGTTTAAATAATTTGAAATAATTCATGTGCTACCAGAGGAAATCTGCAGCCGTCCCCTGAGTCTTTCATCAATGAGTCCTACATGAGATCACTGAGAATTATGGATTACAGATTAGATTAGTCAGATATATCAGTTTATCTAATCATTTCTATAAGGGTAAGTCAGTGAAACACCTGAGAGATTCTGTGTGGCAGATCCACATGTGTTGTCTTGAATGTCATGTCTGCCCAGGCCCCGGAGCAGCCCGTCAGTGGCCAGCAGCAGGTTGTTGTGAGCTGATGTTGATGATTTTGGCTCCGTGTGTGAAGGAGAGGACTTGAGGGTGTTTGAGATGGGACCTGGAGCTGATCAGGACCACAAACATCCTGCAGCCCAGTATCAGAATGGCTCTGAATAAGTCTTTGGCTGCAGGAGCCCCAGGCTGTGCTGGAGAAAATGTATGAATGGACGCTGGGTCTTATCATCTCTGACTGAGGAGCTGAGTCTCCCCCAGGCTCGCAGATAACCCGGGAAAGTCCAGGATAAAGAACTGTATGAAGTCAGCTTCAGGCTTGTATTTGGCATCAGTGTAGATTCAGAACCAGGACAGAAAAACTCCAAACAGCTGGTCTAACCCCCCCCCCTCCAGCAGAGGAGATGAATTCTTTCCTCCCACGTCTCCTGCTCATGTCAGGCCCCTTCTCTTTCTCCATTTCTTCTCCATTACGCTTTTCTGATCATATTCATTGCACACATCCATCCATCACTCCCACATTTTGTCCAGCTTACTCTGAGCTTTTTTATTGAGTGACACGAATCCCCGCTCCTCCTCCTCCTCCTCCTCCTCCTCCTCCTCCTCCTCTGCCTCAGAAACGACTCACAGGCAGGTGAATATGCTCCCCCATTTAACATGGGAGGCGCATTAAATCGGACTTGTCATGTAAGAAACAAGCTTTACTCGGCAGAATTGATGAGCAGTGCGCTGGTCCTGTTGCAGAGCGACTCACGGCTGCATGAATCCTGAAGGAATTCAGTCTGCAGGTTCAAATAGGATTCAAAGTGCCAGCAGCGACGGCAGGTCAATCATTTAAATGGAAACAGCATCCGTCTTCACGGTCAGAGAGGCTGTCAGAGAGGCTGTCAGCAGCTGCAGCGTGTTCAATAATTCACTCAGCTCTTTGAGGAGGTGTCACGGCTAGCTGACACATCCCCACACCAGGACTCTGTGCTCTTGACTCTGAGGTTGTGTCCACATACAGGTGTCTACATGTGGAGGATCAGGGTGAGAGGTCACGGGGTCGTGCTGTGTCTGCACCCTGACAGACCTTGCAAAGCACATGATCAAATGAAGTGAGCAGAGACATGGACTCTGTCTCAAAGGTGTGAAATAAACATATGAGGAGGGAGCTGTGGCTCCCTACAGAAGTTTTCTAGACTCGCCCATGATTGAAACCTCCACTCACCAGAACTCTGTTGGCCGACTCAAGTATGGCTGTTCAGAACTAACATGATTTACACCTGCCAGACTCATGTTCTGGCGGCTGAATGCAAGTTTTTCTTTTTTAAGTTTTTATCATACACAAGCAGTCCACCAACCTTTAAAGTCTTATGAGCTACTTTAGCTTTTAGTTTTATCTGAGTCTATCAGCTAAGAAGCTACAGAAATAGACTGATTTCAATCTGGAGCTTATTTACTCCAAATTCTGCTAGTTTGACCCACCAGGGGCCTGTGCTATGGAGCTGGATTAACTCATCAGGGATCTCTTTCCGAACCCCAGATTGACTTAACAGGTTATTTGCACACTGAATAATCTGTACTATGAAGCTGGATATCAACTCACAAGTGAATCCAGGATTTACAGTCTGGATCAGAACGCGCTCACATTAAAGAGGTGGAGTTTACAGCGTCTGACCAATCACAAACACAGCGAAACAGAAGAAACCCGGCAGGCAGCCTACTTTACGATGGAGGAGCAGATAATTATTCTTCAAAAACAATTAGGAATTAAAATATTCTTCAAAAACATCAACTTCAAAAAGCGACTGTTACTGCAGCAAAAATCAGGAAGGAATGCTGCAGAAAATGCTGCAAAATCACAGACTGTGTTAATGCATAATTTCAGGAGATTATATAACATTGAGTCCAAATACTCTGATCATTAATGTCACTTTATTACAGCGCAGAGGTTTAGGGCAGAGCTGAAGCTAATTATTTCAGATGCACCAGACTGTGATGTGTTCCATTTGTAACGTGTCTCAATAAGTTGACAAACATAACAGAGTCAAATCTATATCTTTGGCAGAATATTCCCCAAAAATTAATTCAAACAAAGGACAAAAGCAACACCGTTGGCACAGTTAGAGCGTAGTTTGAGAGATTCTACAATATTAATTGATTGGCTATCATAAACAAATAGAACTCTGATCATTAATTTCACTTAATTATGCACAGAGGTTTGGAGCAGAGCTCTTCCTCAGTGCTCATGTCAGCGCATTTTGAGTTTAAAAATGAATCTCTCTCGGTGACGGCGTAAAAAGTAGTTGTAAGTATATTTAAATTCACGTTTCTGCAGTTAAGCTTTGTGTGAATTATTAACCTCAGTATTTCAGATGCGTGTAACAGCAGTGCGCCATCTGTAACAATATGACTCCATCCGCTGACAAACAGCAGTTGCCAGTATTCTACCATCATATACTGTAAATCCATAAACAATACTATACAGCAAAAATATGTTTTCATCTATTCTCTGCAAAATAACAGAAAGCTATTGGCATCCCTTCTGCCACAATTTCACCGTTATTTTTTACAGTGAATACATTGAAGCCAGAATATATACTGGTGGCACTTCCATCAAATGTCACAGACCTGTATCATCAGCACCAGCCAGAAGAAATGATAGTCTTATAGAAAGTGCTGTTTTGCTGTCTGTCTGAAAGCAGAAATCACATACACAGCAGTTCAAAGAGTGGATCCTTACTGCAGAAATAAACATGTTTACAGCCTGCTTCAAAACATGATTTCACATCATGTTTCTACCAGCACACACTTAATGGGGTAGAACTTATTATAACTCAGTATTTATGAAGTACTTGAAAAAATAAGTATTGTATAATTAAGAACACAACAGAGAGTTTAGGGAAGCTGCTCACACATACAATTCATCCATCCCAGATTTTAAAGATAAATCAACCTGGGCCATAACTTGGCCTCAAACAAAAATCGGCGTCTGATCACAGCTTTGCATCGACTGATTTTTGTGGCTGTCTGCAGATTCAGTTTAAATGAATAGTTGCCTTTATATATGTGAAAACCTTGTAAAAAGTTACGTTAGCAGTGGAACTATTTTTGCTGCTTTGAGGAGAGTCGTGTTTTGAGGACACACACAAGGGAGAAGGGAAGAAAGGAGGAGAGTTTATGTCAAGTTATTTTTTGTTGATTTCCTGTTGGTGTGGAGTTCCATAAGATTTATTTTGATCCCCTTGATGTGACCACTGATGTCAAGTGTCTCCTTTGTGTTCAGCATTTTTTTGTCTTAATTGTGTTGGGGTTTTTTTGTCTTAATTATGTTAGTCTGATAGGTGCATGATTGCCATTGTAGTGCATATTTAACATCTTTAAGCTGCGAGTATTTGATTCATGTATCATGTATTTGGTTGTAATCATCATGAGAATGTTTTGTATGTATTTATATCTTATGTGCGTTTTTAATGTAGTTTTCATGGCTCAATAAACGCCTATATACAGAATACCGGTGAGCTCGTCTATACATCTCAAGGGGAGTCACAATTTTCTTTACTCTGCTGTGAACACGTCAAACATTAGTCATTTAACCATTAAGATGGGTAAAAGAAAAGCTCTACTACAGAGTTGCTCTTGGAAAATAGATACAAACTGAACATAAAATGAAATGAAAAACAGCATCAGGGCTTTTCTTTCTCTCTAGGATGAAAGAGGCAAGCGGATGAATAGAGGAGAAGAAGGGGTGTTTGCCCTCTTTATTGCTCTCTGTCTCTCTCCCTCCGTCCCTCTCTTCCTCTTATCAGTCCCCTGCAGACCTTTGCTCCTCGGCCTGCCTCTGCTCTGCTGTCGATAAACCCTCTGCACACCTCAGCCTCATCGCAGGCTGCTGGTCAGGTGTGCACATAAAACGGCCCCATATTCCACCCCGCTCTGAGTCCAGACGCTGCAGACTGTCGTAAACAATTCAACCACCTGTGAGGGAGAAGAAAGAAGAGCCGTGCTGCCTGTGCAGATAGCACACACTGTTTCAGTTTCTGTTCAACATGTTTCTGCCTCGCCCTCCTTTCTGTCTCCCCTGCAGCTCTGTCCCTGAGTCTGGTTCAGGGACTCCATGTGTGCTGGTGCAAACGCTGGTTATAAACTTAATAAAGAATCAATAACACAACTCTTCCCATATGGGTCTCTGGGATTACACCGCCTCACATGGGGGTTATGATTGGTGCACATGGGTGAGTATTTCCAACGACCAGTGTCTGAGCTCCCTCATTCCACTTCCACAGTCAGAGACTTCAGTTCATGATCCAGCCTTTAGGGGGCCCTGGTTCCTCAGCTCATCATACAGAAAGAGGAGGAATTAATGACTGTGACCACACACTGTTTCCATGGATATGATGCTGAACCATCTGTGTTTTTTACATGTTGGCCTCAGGTCTTCGCTGCCCTGCCCCCCCACCCCACCTCTTCTCCTTCTGCCTCCTCATGCTCTGTGAGCGTCAGTTTATCATGTCACCAAACTACAGCTGCAGCAAAATGAAGCTGGAATCTACAGCTGTGCTACAAAGGAGTTTTAAGATGAACCAGAAACTCTTGGCAAAATAAACAGATCGACACAATAAGGTACTTGCAAGTGTTTTCTTAAATGTTAACAAAATATCACTTTATGGAGTCTGGAGTCTCATATTATAAATCGAGGTCTTTTTGCAGACACCAGCGTCCGTCAGGGTCCCTCAAGAATCTGAGCCCATTCCTCCTGGACAATGGTCCTCCAGCCCCCTAACATTCTTTGGTTTGAGACTGCCTTTGTCAAACTTCACTGTAAATTTCAAGTCAAGTGATAGTGACAGTCAATAGTCACTAAACTATTCCAGGACTTTCTCTGAGACTGAGCATGGCTGGACTTCAAGGTCTGCTTGGTCTAATAATTTCCTCCTTGGATTTCTTCAGACTTGGATTTATCTTACTCCCTATATGTTGCAGGTTTCTAAAAGAAGCTAATCAGCCCTAAAGCATCGAAGAGGCACCGCCATGCTTCACTGTTGGCAGTGTTCTTTTCATCACCTAAACTTAGCACCAAAAATAAGGCATTGTGTGAATGTTGGATTGTTTATTTGTGGTAACAATGTCTATTGGTAATAATCTGTGTCCTGTTCTAAAGTCTACTTCTGTCTCTTTTAATAGAACCACATTTTTAAGGAATATGGATTTGTGGACTGTGCAGTGTGGGGTTGTTTGGGGTATATGAGTTGCTCCTGAAAATTTTGCGGAATCTTCTCTTCCAATATCAAACATCTTATTCTGCTGTTGCTCTTCACTCTTGAGAATGGATCCTGCTTAAGTGATCAGTCAGTGCCTGCTAAAAGGATCAACATGTCACCTCTGACCAATTGGAATAGGTCAAACTTCAAGGTGGTGTCTAGCGTCCATTTTGTTTTGTTTTGTTTCTGACATGATACACAGACAGACTCAGCTTCTGTCAGAATCCTATCACCACTGGTCTTTGCTCTCAAATTTGTATCTTTTTCTTTGCATTTTGCTCTGGCTGTGACACTTTTGAGTGATTTCCTCTGTAGAAGTTTTTACAGTGATAATTATAACGCCGCATGTTGGAGCTCAGAATCATGAATCCTTCCTTACAGTCTCTGTTTATAATAAAAGTCATCAAACGAGTATCTCTCTGCTAAACCAGCTGAGACCTTCCTAATATTGTGTGCCTCAGTCATTAACACACTGACTGAGGATCATGATTAAATTGATTAATTGAAGGGAGATGATTAAGAGGCAGGGATGCTCGCAGTCAGCGGCCAAGCAGCAGGTTTGAGCCTCACCATGACAAGTGTGTCCCACCTCATTCTCCCACACTTTGGATTTAAACGGAGCTTGTCTGCTGTCACCTGACAAACACACAGCAATAAAAGAGGTTAAAGTCACTGTAAGGATTCTGCCGTCCCCTCTGGATGATGCCGGTAGTGTCTTCCTGGGTAAATGAATGAGTAAAGACCTTCTTTTTGATGCTTTTTAGATCCAAAGCAGAGCCAGTCTCAGTCAGTGATTTAGAGTGCATCAGTATTTGCTCTCCAGGGAAACCTTTGAAACACTCCCAGAGGAAACACATGAGCTGTTGTTTCAGATGTCTGAGCCTCAGATGATTCTGCGACTGAATATTTAAAAAGAAATAATAAAAACATGAAAAAGAACATTCCAAGTGGGCGGGCGAGCTGTGTTTTCTCTCCACAGGTGAGGGATGGTGTGCCTTTGTTCTCCTCTGAATAAATCTGAATAAAATACGCTTCTGACCCTTCTTCAAAGAACAGTTACTGCTGGGGAAAAACAGGGACATTTGAATAAATTCATCCTCTCAGCTGCAATCCAGAGAAACAACAGTGCAAGACAAACTCCAGGACAAAGAGAGCGGCGTTATACAGCCGAGCAGAGAGACACACACATCAGAGGAAACGGACAAATCGGCCTCCATCTGTCTCAGGAACAAATGCATCCCCTGCTACCCGTATACTTTATATGACTCTGCATTTACAGGCCTGCTGCTCAGGGAACAACTGAGCCAGGCGGAAACATCAGGCTCCATTTACAGACCCAGGAAGTCTGCAGTGTGAGAAGGGGAACAGAGACAGGATCAGGAAACTTCCCTCCTGTTATCCTCAGTGGACGTGTCAACCTAAAGCATGCAACAGAGACTCATAATGAGGCCACGTTTTCAACAATGTTCATACAGATACGCAGATTGTTAAAGACTAACTAATCAAGCATAGCTGCTTTGGTATGCAGGTGTTCACCACATGGTGATTCTGAATGTTCCTGCGGCTGCAGCTCCGCAGACAAGTCCTTCAAACCGCTGTGTGACACGACAGTCCCTGATCAACACCCCAGAGAAATCAACAAACACCTTAAGGTGGAGTCTGACAACAAGCGGCCACGTGCAGAATCACCTGGCTCTTAAAGGGACAGGGAGCAGATACTTGGGTTCCCTTTAAACACAGTTTCCTTTGTCTGAAGGAGAGTCCAGCTGCAGACCCTCACCCTCAGCAGACTCTCATGTATGGGTATTGTTCATTGTCCAGCACAGGCAAGGGCAAGAGAGAGAGATTAGAAAAGGGCTAATTACATTAGAACAACTTGTTATAAGAGATATATTTTTGATGTTGTTTTAATCCCAGGTGAATACCATATCAATTGTGCAAAGTTGAGAAATTACAGGCTCTGCTTTCCTTGTTTTATTAAAAAAAATACATTATTTCTAAATGTTGTTTACTATTTTAGTTTCAAAGATGTGTAAATATTGGGACATGTATTTCTTTATGTACATGTGCATATGTGTAGGTTATGTGTATATGTATTTATTTATCTTTATATACAAACAAACTAATCGGTATAATATTTGTTGAACCCTGGTTCCTTCTTTTTGAGCCTCTGCACAAATCAATTTTCATTCATGTTTTCAATTTCTTTAATTGTCATGTCTGACTTACAAGGTTAATGTATCTTCATTATCTTACTTTTCTGATGTATTTGATTATCATCCTCATCCAGAGCTTATTTTTTGTAACATTACAATACAATATTTTTTGAAAAAAAGGATGATTAAATTGAAGTCTTTTCGGTCCTATCATGGAGGGGGGCTCCAGGTTTGTGGTAGAAGATCAGTTCAGCCTTCTGAGAGTGGAGGTCTGCAGCTGTACCCTTCTCTCCTGCTGATCCAAACCACACACTACAGACCTAAAACATTTGTTCACAATCTGGATGTATCAGAAAATACTAATGCATGAATCAGATATGACTCCCACTCATTTGCATAAAAAACTGAGGGAAAATTACCAAGAGAGATAGAGTGTTCTGGCTGCACATGCTCATTATCACGCTGTGCTCCTGTTTTAGGATCTGAAGCTGCAGAATCAGGAGCAGAACCTGATTAGGTTGATAGTTTAAATGAAAAAACAAAGCTTAAAGAGTTCGTCCTGCTGACACTGAAGCATGAGGTCGGTGATTTATGACTCTTCCTCTTGGTTAAGAAAAGCTCAGAATCAGGAGAGAAAAACACTGAGCAGATGCGCTTGAACAAGTTCTGATGGTTTAATTCTGTCACATAATGAAGGAAGAAGATGGTTTGATTGATTGACCTGCAGCAACATGTGCTCAGATCAGCTTCATTAACCCTCAAGGCTGGATCTGGACCAGTTCAGGACCTGTGTGGGGGCCGTTCCTCTCATGCTGACTCATCCCACAGCTCGCGGGCCTGTGAGCCATCGCTCCGGCAGAGATCAAGGTCAAATTTCATTACTCCTAATGAGGCTCAGCAGCCGTCAGAATCTCTCCTCTCCATCTCTCCCCGGCTCTCAGACATGAAAGACGAGCAGCCAGAGATTTCTGAGTCAAGCTGGGAGATTTCTGAGTCATTGCAGATAACTCTGCAGGAGAAAAGAGACGCTATCTCCTCCCACTGCTGCTGTTACTGCTGCCGGGTCAGAATCACCTTTAATTGTCAGGAACATTTACTCTGGAGACTTTTTCCTCTTTTTGAAAACTGTTTGTGAGGCTTTTGATGTGTGACAGACAGATACTGAAGACATGTTCTGCAACTGGATTGACAAAATGTTCATTTCTCTTCACAGATTTTCCATAAAGACGTCAAATCTGTAGGGATCTTGATTTCACTTCAGAAAATGTTCTGCTTTTCTCATATTCCTTGGTGTTTGAGGTCTCTCAAAGTTAAGCTGCGTAGCTCTTTCTGAAATCATCTGTTTTCATCATATTGAGCTAATCCTGCTCGATATTGGTTTGACTACAAACACTGTCAACACACAATAGCGCAGAGTCTGACCACAGACACATCTGGTGTATTTCTGGTGTAATACAGGAAGAAATGCCGGAGAGTGATGGTTTTAACTGCACTGGTGTCCATGATGGTGCATTTCTGTAAGAAAACTTAAGCCAGTGCAGCACCATTTTCTGATTAGAATACAAAAAACACAATGAAATACCCCTCTGCATGTCTCAATGGTTTATTGTTTAGGATGCAGACCCTCTTGAATCTCACAAAACAGGTCAAAGGAAAGAAGCCTTTGTTTAACCTACGCTGAGAAAAATAAATCTAAATTTAACTTAATTGAATCCCTGAAATCAACAATAAAAATCAAGACAGTGTCTTCACACAAATATATCTAGTATTGAAGTAAAAAAAAAAAAAATCAAATACAAGTCAGTGTGAAGTTTTTGGGAACATGAATAATTTAAGTAATGTGAGGCAGTCTTTTTGAGTTCATCCACACAAAAAGAGACAATCTCGTTATCTTTACTGTTTCATTTGGTATTTCTGGAACTGAAAACTGAACTTAATTCCTTGCCATACCTTGCTACCATGAGTGGGGAGGGCACGCAGTGGACATGATAGCCTGCTGTACATGGATGAATCATACAGGTGGCACAAGCTATCCATGCTGGCCATACATGCAGGTGTGAACTGGCTGCCTACACTAAACAGTGTGGACCAGCCTCTGCGCTGCTCTCAGGGGTGAAATGAATCCAGTTTCTCTTCTGTCTCGATGTGAGCACAGTGCCCTCTCAGTCTGCTGACTGGACTGTTGATGGAGCATACAGCGCTGGAAAAAATCAGGGATTCATTCTCATTCTCATTCAGTGAGATATTGAATAAGAATTAGGCCAATGTTTTGTATATTTTTACTGTAATTTCTAAGGCTTTCTGCTCCCCATGGTGATGAAGTGTGTGTGGATGCTTGCATGATTCCCTGTCAGCCCCCATGTGTACATGTCCGTATACATATAGAGTGTCTGTTTTCCTCTCTGCTGAGCCTCTGCGCCCCTCTCTGAGCGATGCTGTAATCATCCTGTCACATCACTGAGCTGCTTCATGTATTTTTGAAGAGTGGAAAGCATGTGTTTCCATCAGCAGCGATGATATGGAGACACGGACGGCTGGAGAGCTCAGAACATTTTCTGCCTGATCCTCAGAGGTTTAAGGAAACGTGTAGATCATAAGGCAGCGAGGGCATGTTATTGTCTCTACGTTCACCCAAGCCAGAGAACGGTAATCATAAAATGAACTGTTCACATCCATCTGAGTGCAGATCTTATTACCTGATGTTTGCAGCATTATAGTGCATGAAAGAATACACGTCTACTCTTCAGAGTGCAGAATGTGCTGCAAACTTTACTGAAGATTTAATACACTTTTGGACATTTTATCTGTTCTACATGTACATTTCCACTGCAGGAACTAGTGATGTTCAATACCACCCATGTCCTTCCCGTTCTGATCCTAAGTAAATTTCAGGCTGGTATCAGCAATACTGATACTAAACAGATACAACTACATACTGCTTTTACACAAACTTCACAAACTGTATCTAGGCTGTTTGTGGAGCTTAAAAGTCCAATACATGGCGCCATTGTGTCTACAGAATGAGACTGAATGACCAGCTGACTGAGCAGTATACCACTGAGCTTACGCAGTCTGTGCTTACGCATTCCACACTTACACATTCTGCACTTACCTATTTCACACTAATGCATCCCGAATTTACGCAATTTGCACTTACACAACGATTAATTACACAACGAGCCCTTGCGCATCCTGCACTTACACACTCTCAACTGACCTCATCTGCACTTACGCATTCTGCAATTACCTTTTCAGCACTTAATCCACACTTGTGTATTCTGTGCGTACTCATTTTGCACCTACACTATCAGCACTTATGCTTTCCGCACTTAAACATTCTGCACTTAACTTTGCGCACTTTCACAATCCACACTTTTGCTTTTCATGCTCACACAGGTGGAGAAAAAAGTAGGTCCCACTGACCAAGCATCATTTAGACAAGATCCCAAAAGTTTAGTTACTTCCCTGTGTTCCTGTTGGTGATAAACATTACTCAAATGTCTGAAGTATCAAAGAAGCAATATCTTTATTTGAGAATCAATTTTGGAATATAAAGATTTTGTATTGGAAGTATTGATATTTCAGTTTGATCCGCACATCACGAGCAGGAACTCAGGCCTTTTTGAGAAACTGTTTGGAACCAGGGTCTAAATTAAGTTCCTGGGTAGTTCATCTTTTTGCTGAAAAGTTCCTGCTTAAGGGTTGTACTTTCTAAAGGTCCAGGAACTTTGCAACCTCAAGTTGACACTGGTTGTATCCCTGTAAAAGTGTGTGGCTCCGCCCCTTTCAGAGAGCGCAAACCAAGGTCATCTTATGGTATCTGACCGTGAAACTAGCTGAAACAATAAAGAAAACTGATAAAGATTGTCTCAGTTGATCTAGTTTGTTTTTACTTTCAGTTTGTGTTGAAAACTTTTTGAGAGGATTGAGATGATGGGAGTGAGACTAATGTGACGTAAGATGGACCAAGCCAGGAGATAGAACAGGATGAGGCTCCCTGAAAAAAAGGATCAACATGCAAAAAGGCTGCGCTGATATTTTGGTCTAAGTTTTGTGAAAACTCTCAGACTTTAATCTTTCATTCTCTCTTTTTGAACAAAGCCTTGCAAACGGGTCCTGCAGAACTTTCTGGGCTTTTTCATTTCGTGCAGCAGAGCAGCCGCTGTCACAGCTCGTCCCCCAAACTGCATCTGATCGGCCAATGAAATCCCTCACCCAGAGCCACGGCGCTGGGGGTCCAAGCTTCCAGGGTCACAGAGAGGCAACATCCCCCTGTTTTCAGAAGTTTTTTTGGACCACTTTTAGTTTTTAATCCTGCACAGCTGAACTCAGAGACAGGCCTGAGTGTGTAGGAAGATGAGATTACCTCCTTTCATGATTCTGTTTGGGTCCATCTCATCTTTCCTCCTCTCCTTTTTCTTATCCTCTGTGTCATGGCGTTTGATTTTAGTGACCCTCCCATGGGGCGATGCTGAGGGGACACAGTGACAGGTTTCATCTCCTGCAGCTGCAGCACAGAGCGAGGACACAGACCAGGAGATGTGACTCTATTTCACTCTGAGCCACACTCAAAACACATCAGGAACACGATACAAATGGACAGGGATCATCGTTGTTATTTCACAGTCAGCCCTTAGGCTCATTTCTGCACTCTGATTAAACTGTGCGCAAAGCTTCCTCCTATCTGCAGCAGGTAAACAGGCGTTAGGTCTGCAACAGCTTGTTTTTATCCCTGATGGGCTCAGACTGCTCACACTCAGACACTTTCTTTAACTCCTCAGTCCTCAAGATAAGTTGGACCTGGGTCCAGGTGTAAAAATACAGCAGGTGTACCCTTTAAAAGAGTAATGATATTAGCAGAGACTTGTGCTCATACATAAATGAGTGATATTACAGCCCCTGCTGTCGGAGACGACTGTGTGTTGGATTCAGCAGCTCACTAGGTATTAGACTCATTTCTGCAGGGATTTGCTGTGTCACAGCGATTTGCCGAGTCATCGTGAGAAGCTGCCGTTTTCTAAATGAAGCTGGTAATCCCGTATCATGGATATGAACAATTTAATCCACCCGTGTGAATTCCACTGAGAGCCAGATTACATTGTTGCACAGCTTTGGATTCATAATAATTCATAACCCAGCATGTTCCTGGTTTGGATTTTCATATTTTGTTTGTTCTGCTGGGCTTTGGTTCAACTCACAGCATTATTAAATAAAGATGTAATTTCATTTTCGTGACAAAACTGCTCAGAAAAAAAGCTGCTAATCATGTGTGAGAGACTGTGTTAAAGCAGCAGCAGAAGAGCTGTCAGCCCTTAGTTTATCCCTCAGAGTGTTTGTTGTGTGGAAACACGACTGATATCAGCTGAAAACCGAACCAAAAGCTTCACCTTTCCCCCCAAACACCCCCAGAAGTCAGTCTGGAATAATACTTTAGCTCTATGGCCTGCATAAATTACATTTACACTCTTTTTTTGATTTTGGTTATATTAATGTTTTGGTGAATTGTATTTAAAGGTGGGTCTAACGGTGACCGGTGTAACGGTAAACCCTGGTAAAAACGCTGACTGTAACAATAACAGTCATTATGTCAAACACCGTGTGTTCCCAGCTTGATCCAAAGCTCCCGAACTAGCCGCACAGGTGCACTGTGTAGCCTACAATTATATTTTAACTTTATTGAGATGAGAAATTGAGAGGAGACGACATCGCTTAGGACATATTTGATCCTTCTGACCCCCAATTCACACGTAGAGCCTCTGCTCCATGGAATGTCAGTGCCTCATGCTATGCTGCACTTAGCCTCCATTTTTTTCAATCAGAGCGTTCACACAGCTCGCACTTTGACGTGTCTGCTCCAGGACACACTGACAGCAGCTCGCAACTGTTTCACTGTGAGTCTGTGCCGCCCAGGTGTGCTGCAGGAACGCGTTAATCTCATAGACTGTATAAACTTAAGGTTAATTTCTGCAGAGCAGGTCGTACCAAACAGGAAAAAGACACAAAACAAACAAAGCATCTGGTCATTTCAAAAGTGAAACGCCATGATTTTGCTCCCGTATTGAGCAGACACTTGAGCAAACAAACGGAACGCAGTCTGATTGTGCACCTGCATCTTAAAATGCACAAGAATAGCTTAAAATTTTGGATATGTGTAATGTAAACTACTAGAAGTGTTCCTGACAAATCAGCTGTTTACATACTGAGCCCTTCCATCAAGTTATTTATAACTTTCCAGCAGTTATAAATATAAAAATGAAAACTTGGCTCTGATCATTTTTTTCCCCATACTAAGACCTTTTTTTCCAATTCAAACTACAATTAATGAGATGGAAAAGTCAAACTTTGGACTTTTTATCTCAACAATTTGACTTTGATTCTACATTTTTGACCTAATCTCAAAATTTTGATTTCTTTTCTTCATCATTTGTGACAGAATCTTAGAATTTTGACTTTTTAATTCAAAATTTTGACAATTTATTCAACAAATTTCGACATTTTATTTCAACACTTTGATTCAATATGTGCCAAAAGTGAAAAAATAAAAAAAAATAAAGTTGTGTTTTCCTTTCTTTTTAACTGGCAAAATGGACTACTATAGAAATTGAGAAATTGCAACATTACTTTTAACAAGTCATGAATATGTTTATTTCCATGCTCTGAAAATCTTTTTTTCTGGCTTGGTGTGTGTGTAACCTCTGGAACTGCTGGAGCCAGCCTCAAGTGGACAATCCACAACCAATAACAGATTTTAGCACTTTAGCATTGTCTTACATTTTCAGCCTGGTATGTCCTGAGGAGCTGACGGCGAGCTATCAAAGAGCTTTCCGGCAGCTAACAGAGAGCTGACAAAGAGTTTGTTCCAGTGTGGATCCAGTCAAAGAGTCATCCTTTGGCAGATTACACGGCCACATTAACACCCTGACAGAGAGCCATTAGAGCGAAACAAGTCTGATTGACCCATTAAGCCACAGCAAGGTCCTGTGACAGTGGGGCGCTGAAGGCACGGAGAGGGAGAAGAGAGGAGGAATAAACCCTGTTTACTCTCAAGAACAATGAACAAGTCCAACTTCAGCTCATTAAAACTTCCTCCTCCTCCTGGTTCACGTGCATGCCAGGCTTCATGGGAACAACAGAGCACTTCCTTTGACATGAATTAACCAGCAGACACATGTTGGACGGATCATGTATGTCACTGTGGGATAATACATGTAACGGTGCCAGCTCCCTGAAGGGCGCCAGATTCTCTTCTTTTCTATTAGCAGCAGCAAGTTCAGGGTGAGGATATTAATCTTCTCAACGTGCTGATTGTTCTCGCACAGCCCCGGTAAAATCAGCATACATGTTCCTCGGCTGAATCATGTTAACTTCTTCTGTCACGCTCCAACACATAGTCTCTGTAATAGCACCCCTTTGTAATGTGCAGAGAAGCACACACACTCGTAGAGCACAAAACGCACACATACACACACTCTCATGGAGCAGAAAACACACACACATACACATACACACACTCTCAGAGAGCAGAAAACACACACAGAGGAGTTATAAGGATGGAGGGAAAGAGGCAATAATGGGAGGGCCTAATAGCAGCAGCTCTGCCACATCTGGCTCACCGGGGGCGATGGAGGTGAATAATTTAGTGTTGTGAAGAAGCAGAGACGCGGCCTGAATGCAGAAGCAGAGCAGCACTGCACGCCGTTACTGTGAGGAAGGAACAAACATGGCTGCCTGAGAATGAGGAAAACAGACTGCTATGCTTTCTGATGTCACACCAACTGTTGAATAAAAGAGGATTCAATCTGTTGCCTGATCTAAAAGGATGCCCTGATGCTGCTGTCTCTATTGTGTGGCTCATTTTGAGTTATAGAAAAGGAAAATTGCACAACATGATGAAAGTGTACTTTTTTACCTCTGCACACAAAAAGAATGAGTGAGCTTACTTTTAGGAGTGGAAAGCTGTGATCTGATTGGTATAGAATCCACACAAAGCAGCTCATCATCTGTGTGCACACATTTAAGCACCATCAGGGTGAGAGCCCACAGCTCTGTGCAGCACAGAGAGGAATTGCTAACAGCTCTATAGACACAACACAAGAGCAAACTGCACAGAGCTTCAGGACTAAGTTTCACTTGAATATGATTAGAAGTTTCTATTTTGTGAGTTAGACCTTCAGACGGAGCAGATACTGAGAGTGCTGGTGCCTCTGGAGTTCTGGAAACATCAAGGTGTAGGATCCCCTAGAGGTTTGCAGTTATTTTTGAAGTTTTCATTTGGCCTCCTCTAACAAATGCTCACATGCAGAAACAGCTGCAGTGGGCCCAAAAATACATGAAAACTAAATTTCAAACAGCTTAAGGGGGAAAAACACTGCATCTGACTGCGGTGCGTGTTGACTGCGTTTGTCAACTCACACTGGTTACAGTTGGTGTCATGAGATCTAGGAGCTCCCATGCTCCTCAATTTATAGATTAGTGTCTCTTCATTCATGTTGGACTGTCAAACCTTACATCTACTGAATTCTGGCGTGTCTCAGCTCATTCTGTCATAGTCAAGCTAAATACCATCTAATTTTGGCACCGTTTGTTTTATTTTGATAGTCACAGGCTCTCTTCGATTGTTTCTGGGCACTACTTCCTGTCCCGCTCAATCTTCCCTGCGCCAAATTTATGCATCACAGCTGTGTTGTCGGGCAGAAATAGGATTGCTGCGAATCACTTGCGTCTTGCCGTTGCGGCACGCAGCCCGACCACAAGTGAACGGATGCAGTGTGAGTTGACACATTGACTTGAATGAATCCTAATTGATTTTTTGCCGTGACGCAGCGGAGACGGAACGTAGACAGATGCTGTGTATTTTAGTCGTTATTCTCTTATGAGTGTCAGGCAACCCTGGATGGTCCAGATGGATGGAGCAGTGGTTGTTCGGGAACGGTGGATAGTCACTGTGTCCAAACAAGGCTGTCACAACAACTAAGGGTCATGTTCTGGGCTAAAACCATCGAGAGAGAGAGAGCAGGCCAGCCTGTTTAGGGTCCCTGAAAGTGTGAAAATAGCCTCTGAAGGTATGTGGGATGTCTGACTGATTACTTTCTTCAAAGATACAAAAAAAGAAGAGCCATACTTTTTGTTACAAAATTATCATCATGCATGACAATGCACCATCTCATGCTGCAAGGAATTCCTCTGTATCACCGGCTGCTACGGGCAAAAAAGGAGAAAAGAGAAATTCATGGTTTGGTCTTCATCCTCTCCTGACCTCAACTCTATTGAGAACCTTTGGAGCATCCTCAAGCAAAAGATCTGTGAGGGTGGGAGGCAGCTCTGACACCCTGCAAAGGAATTCAAGCAGAAACTCTCCAAAAACTCACAAGCTAAATGGATGCAAGATTAGTGAAGCTGCTATCAAATATGGGGTCCTATGTTAAAATGTATACATGTTTTTGTCTGTAATGCCTTTTGATTTCAGTCAATGTGACCTCTTAATGTTTGAAACTCAACACATGACTAGTTTAAGTTCTTTGCAATCCATAAAGGGCTTTGAAATGGGTAATATTTTGGAACATTCTTAGTGGAGAAATCCATCGTCCAGCTCCCTCTGTGCCCATGACTAAATTATATGTAGCACGTACTAGCTTATAAAATGTCCTAGTTTTACACTGATGTGAAAAATTGCTTCTGATAAATTCTAATTTGTATATTTACCAATAATTTACTCTCCATACTTGATCATAACCTCAGCCTGAAACTAAATTTTTCATGAAGTACACAAGGTAAAAACTGGATTTAGAGTTCTTTATTTTGCGTCAATCCTGCTCAGTTGGGGTTGAATAAAGAAAACATTTAATATTTCAGCCGCAGATGTCGCTGGTGTTTCAGTGTTAAGTGTGACCTTGTTATCTAGTGACTCTCATTCATCAGTCACTGGCACGCTCAGCTGAGAGTCACAAGTTAGCACGGTCACCTTTAATTCTGAAACACCGATAGCTCTGTAACAGTCAGAACTCGATAGAAGTTGGCTCCATGGTGCTGTATGGTTTCTGACAATTGACCACAGAACCACCAACCATTTTTATGCTGCTTCCAGTTTTGATTTAGTGCTTTAAAGAATGCACACTTGTCTGAATGAGTGGAGCCAATTACAGCTTCTGTTGCTTAAAGGTATGGTTGGTATTCTGATCTAACTACACTTTTTAAATACTGGTTAAAATGATCTATATGTCCTGATGACAATAAAGACAACATGTGTTCTTAAAAGGGAACAAAAAACAGCCGCTTTCTGCAGCAGGAGTAATCCTGTATAAACTCCTACCTATCGTACCTATCGTGAGGCCCCAGTTTGAATCATTCAGATCACCACCCGCTGTCCTGCGCGTTCATAACGCCAGCGTGCACCAGCGTCTCTGATTCAGTGCGCATAACTGAACACGGATGTTCTAGAGAACGCAGCAGAATGGCAGAAAAACTTCCTGTACTTCGTTTGTTGGTTACTGCTCTTGCTGCCAAACGGGGCAGAAAAAGAAGGTCAGAGGAAGAGAGGATTGAATTGAGAAAAACTTGGGACAAAGCCAGAGCGAAGACAAGAGTTCACATCGGGACAGCTTTTCAGCACGGAGACAGCTCAAAGAAGTAAAGCTTTAAAAGTGATGCCACGTTCGCTCATTTTCTGTTGGAAAGATAAGTTCTGGGATTTTTAGAGGGAAAAATTTAATCTTGGTGAAATATTTAGCCATGTTTATTGTTCTGTGGTGATTTCAGCCCAATGCTAACGTTAGCTTCAGTGTCCGTGATGTGCCTGAGACCTGTCATTTACTACAGACACACCAGCTTTAGCCAACAGCTCAAGTGTGGGGATTTAGTTTATCTATCTGTTGTTTTAGTCATGTGAGGAGTCATGTTTTTTACTTGGATTTATTCTGTTTTGGTGTGAAATAGGAAGTCGCATTTACATTAATTTAGTCACATTAGCCGCTAACGCTAACATTAGCTTCTCTGTCGGTAAAAGCCTTTACATTTGTTATTTTTCTGAAACCCAGTTTAACATATTTGATTATATTTCTCAGGATGTGTCAGGGCATTTGTTTGATTCATACAGACAGACTGATTTTGAACCGGACGTTTTGCAGCTGTGTAATATCTGGTATCTCTGTGTTGTTTTAGTTTGTGAAGGATCGTCCACTTCAACGCCAGTCGTCATCAGTCACCGGTACATGAGGATAATGCTCTGTGACAGTAGCCATGTTTGCATGTTTTTAACCTTATTATGACACTGTTGTGATGTTTCTTACCCCTGAGTGGGACATGACTTGTTTTACAAAATAAAAATGACGTGCTGATGACCAGTTTTGTGTCTGTTTTTCTGAATCAATCATGATTATGATCATATGTTCGCACGTGCACGAGCAGTGGTGTAGTTTTGGGGGAGGGCAGGGGGGAGAGGAGGAGCTAGAGGGAGTACTCGGGAGATGCTACATTCAAATTCATGCTAGTTTTCCAAGGCTGCCAACCCTGCCTTTAAGTGCATGCACATCTTTATGATGATGTAGGTCATAAATGGATCTAAAGCCTGAAGATTGAAATTCAACTTCATTGTTTAATTCATAATTATAATATGAATAAAATCATATTATATTTTCCAATAATGTGAAGATATTTCTCTGCAAGCAGTCTTGATGTAACTTCAAATACTCACAAACAAAACACACCACCTGTAAACAGTGGGTTTGTCTTTAACTCTAGAACACACATTTTATTGCCAGAGTGCAGCCTTGGTATTAAAGGCTGGAGAACTTTAATGCAGATGAACAGCCCCTGTGAGTGTTTTAATATATTAGCTTTGGATTTTTATGACTCATGCAGAATCAGGCTTTAGTTGCACCGAGCTCTGATTAAAGTTGGGTATTTTAGAGACAAAGCCCCTCCAGAGCTGGTTATGAGCTGTGTTTTGTTATCTAATAGAAAGGGGAATAACTGGACCTTTTGTGCCTCTGAAGCCTTAAAACACCACAGAATAATCTGATAATAAGTTGGGAGCTGTGCTGTAAGAGCAGCCTGTTATTCAGCACAGTGTAAACTCCATCTGGGATCAGACAGCGTGTTATTTCCACTCTCTGAAACCTGTTAGATTCTGGGAGAAGAGTGTGTATAGAGTCAGAGGGATGTCGGATAAATTAAACTCTCAGGAGGAACGCTTTGTCAACTCTGTGATTTAGACTAAACTTCCTACGACGCAGCATCAGCTCCTGAAGGACAACTCTGATTAATAATTCAACATCACTTTGGATCTCAGGTAGAGGAGTATTTCTGCAGAATAATGAAACTCTGAGATTTAACAGAAATGGGAATATGGGATATCTGCAGAGGCTCCTGTACAGATGACAAAATTACAAAAGACGAGCCCGGCTGTCTCCGAGCTGTTCGCTCCTCTTAGTGAACTCAGAGGAGACTTTAAACCTTTACCTCTTCTGCTCCATTTACTCTTCATTTTACTCTACTTACTCAACAAATCATTGAGTTTGTTTATAGTCACAGCTGGGCAAAGAGGAGCACAGCTAACTTTGTGCATCAATCTCAGTCCTCTAAAGGTCTCGGAGCAGAAACATACTGTATAAAACTTGTACAACTCAAATCTTCTCCAATGAGATTTCAGAAGTTTGGCCTTTCAGAAGGCTGGTTTAAGGCTAAACCATCCACAGCATCCACATTGACCCTCATTGGGAGAAACCAGGAGCAGAATTGATGCATCTCAAAGGCTCTGTGAGAGCGGTCTCAGTAATCTTGAAACAGTTTCAGAGTAGTTGGATTTACTCAGGGAACAGGATCCATTTACTGCACGTAGACCAAAAATCTCTTTAATGGTACTACACCAGCCTGCAGAGTTTGGCAGTAAGAAGAGGGATTTATCCTTTTTCTCTGCTGATTTGATTTCTGTGATTTATTCTGTAGTAATGGTGGACACTGGAGCTGGTCTGTTGGATAGAAAAAGGAAGTCGCAGCAGAGCAAAGTTAAACAGGAGAATGATTTTGACTTGGAAACAAATGCGGGCCTCATCAAGAGTCATGTCTTTCCCACAGTAGGTGATGACACTCATGGGAAATGGGGTCTTCATCCTGCAAAAAACACTCCTGATTCCAGCCGCAGGTGTCACATCAAACAACACCAAATTGATCGTCCTCACAGCACCTTTAAAAACACACGCTGAAGTCCAAGGCAAAGCCTGAGAACACCTGCTGCAAAAATCCAATACAAAGCATGTGAAATCATAAAAGAGAAAAAAGCTACAAGCTAAGACATGAAAACAGAAGTGCTCCAGGCCTGTGGGGGGTATAAGGTAACATACATCCATGTAGGTATATATAGAACTCCTGTTTGAACAGCAGGCGACTGTTGACAGGGGCCAAACTCAACCACCTCTCTCTTCTGCTCCCTTCACCTGCATGTATCAGCTGTTCACAACATACACTAGAGGTAACAGAGAGGGGGAAGTCACTCACCTATTGATCACTGTCACGGCATGACATGAAATCTAAAAACAAATCAAACGGAGCGTATATATAACAGAGGCCTGCCTCAAAGAAAGGCCTGGTCATCAGGCATGTAAGGCTTGTCTACACAGTATATTTGTCAAAGTAAAGTAAACTTGACTCAATTTGAAAAAAAATTACATTAAAAAAATACTATGTGGTTCCAGCCTGTATGGAATAAATTTTACTCTTGCTGCAATTATATTCTTGTCGTAAGTTTTCTCCATTAAGTGTAAAAAATTAATTTTGATATGACAATAACTGACTAAAACAATGATAATAAAAAATACACTGTGCATATTTTACTCATATAAGTGTTGAATTTCAATATATATTTAGCTGTATTTTGCTCATTACATGGCTTAATTTCATTAATACCAAGGACTTAGATGTAAAAGTATTGCATGTACAATAGTGGTGGGCAGAGCAATCTAAAATGTCACTATATTGACACCAACAATGAATCAATTTTGATGAATACTTGCGAGATAAAATGGATACCTGAAATTATTGGTATTTTGCTGATTTACTTAATATTATCATGTTTCTGTAATGCTTGTTCTACTAGTAAGCGCAAGCTATATTTGATCAAAATAATATAATTTATGCTAGAATATAATGATTGTTGATAATCATGAGTATTCAAATGTAATTTTTTTCATAACACGGCAGCAAAATTAAAGAACATGATTATTATCTGATTGAAAAATTTGTTTTCTTTCTTTTCTTTTCTTTTTCTTTCTTTTTTTTACTTTCATTCATGAACAGTGACATTAGTTTGAGTGGTTTTGTGTTATTCTTGATTTTTCTTTTTGTTGTTCTTGATTTGCTATTCTTAATTTTTGCAAAAATCTGCAATACTGGCCCTATGTTTATTTGGTATCGACTCAATACCAAATTTTGCAGTATCACACACTACTAATGTACAGGGATTTTTGTTGAAAGATCTGCATTATTACACTCCTCCTTCACACCATTTTTGATGTCTTGGACACTCAGTCCATGTCACAGAGCAGCCAGCAAGGTTATAAGACAGTCAGTGCCACCCCCATGATAATTTATATTCATTTTGTCCGCTGTGTTCCCCCCTCACACCATAACTAACTGTTAGGCTACAAACCACAAAGACATTCTGTGGACAACATGAGAGCTGTAGCTTTACTAAACAGCTGCAAGGGGGCTAAGGAATGCCGGAAATTAGGAAACAAAGTGATGGAGGACAAATGAGCAGTGGCACATGAGAAGAAAGTGTGTCCAGGAAGAGAGTGATGTGTTCTGTTTAGAAGTTTGATAGTTTTGAAAAATCTGACACAGATCAAAGAGCAGTTTGTTGTAAAAACATTACAATTGTTGCAACCCTGAGTGAAGAGAGTATGAGTGCAGCCTGATAATTATACTCTGAAATGATTGAATAGCACTCCTTCAAAAGAGAATAATGCTTAGTCTGGAAAAACTACTCAGCAAATTTTCCTGTGTAAGGATGGTCCCTTTTTTTAAGGCAAACAGTACCTGAAATGAGCCTACAGCTGACAGTGTTAGGGATGAAGCTCTAGCCAAAGTTCAGTCTGGAGCCCTTTCTCTGTGTGCTTTCTCAACATTCATTTCATGTCACCCATTGTTTTTGCCCCTGTTTCCTGTACTCATCATCTGATTGAATCTATCAAATAGTGCTGCTACAAACCCTGTTGTTGTTTGCTTCTCTTCTTGCTCCTGGGTTTTGGTGAAAATTTCTATCTTTCTTCATTTCTGTAATACTCTAGCTGCTTACCATCCATCACCGTCAACATCCATAGACTGTATAATCAGTGGACGTTTGGCTCTAACTGAAGCTTCCAGTAGATGCCCTGCCTCCCCATGCATTCAGGATATGAGTCGGGAAAACTTTAAAACATTACGAGAATGAGAAATGCGTCTCTCATCCTTACGCTAAGGTGGTATGGCGATGTAATTTGGCTGCATGATGTCAAGTCATTTTTTTTTACTGAGGAGTTGGTTTTTCATTAGTTATTGGACACTAAGTACCAAGTTATAAGTTTCGTTTTACGATACTTGACAGCTGCCGTTCGTGAGCAATTTTTATCTGGGATATAAGAAACTTTGGGAAAGAGAGCCAAAAAGAGACAAAACCTTTGAAAGAAGAAGAAATAAATATTTTTATTTCTCTTTTTTACTCGGCTCCACCGGTAATTCTCTACTGTGCATACTCTGGCTGCATAATGGTGGCTCGAGTAATGGGATTTTTTGGCTTCAAAATTGCAGGACGGTGACAGGCGCAGCCACGCTGTCCATTCTATATTGAGTCTATGTTAACACCTCCACCTCCATTGTCTGAACTCCCATGAGGAGTAGATGGAGCTTCTGCTCAGGACCCACACCCTCCTATCCCCTTATCTGTCTGACTATTCTTAATCATCACACAGCCTCAGTGAAGTCAGTCATCTTTACAAATATTGTCTTTATAACATAATGTGACCCTGCTGATTGAAACCTGATTCATTTTGCACAAAAAGGCCTCAAATAACTTTTCCTGGTCCAACTCTCTCCTGCAGTGTGGTCCGTTTGTCTCCTGTGAGCCGGGTCGGATCAAACGGACTAATAAAAGTGTAAAGCTCTCACAGAATCAGATAATCTCCTCTGACTATCTGCCCTGAACAAGCCTCCAATTAGGATCTCCCTCAGGTTGCAGAGATGGGTAAATCTGGCGTAAATTGGTCTGATAATCCTCCGGCGAGTCTCAGACGGGCTCTGATAAAAATGCGTTACAAGGAAAAGAAAACCCGATAACGCTGCTCTGTCTGCATTTCTGCAGGGTTTATTTCTATCTTTGGATGTAGATGGTTTAAATCTATGCTCAGGTCAGTGCAGGAAGAGGAGGGGATCACTGTGACGTTTCATTTAAAGCTGCAGGACTGACAACTGATGTTATGAACAAGTGCACCACCAACGATAAACCTGGTTAGACTCTTTCTGAACCATGGAAGCTCCAGGTTTGTCATCCTGCAAGACTTCACCAGAAAATCCCCCTTTCCTTTGATTTTCCTGCTTCCAGCTCTTTGAATGGTTCTGTTGTTATACATTTATACATTCATCTGAGCTTTGGAAAGGCTCTCTCAGATTTATCAGACTATAAGATGTCAACTGTAATATTTCCATCAGTCTGTTTCACACACTCAGTATGTGAGACACAATGGATGTGCAAAAATACATCAAATTTTAATAACCGCTCATAACAACACCCATATATGGCTTAATAGTTCCCAGCTGTCACAGTTTAAACATCATAACCAAGCTGTTCAGTGTTTACAGTGTTTATGGTGTGTTTACGGTGTGTTTAGGGTGTGTTTACGGGAACCATCACACAAACAGGCAGCTGGGCAGGAGTAGAGCAAACTAGGATCAGTGTATTGAAAATAAGGACTACAAATTCTGTCCTAGGAAGGAAGGAAGGAAGGATGACAGAATGGTGTGTAGAGCACACCTAGACCGTAACACCCAACAGCTCTCTTGACTCAAAATGATGACTTGCTGTTACAGAGTTATGAGTAAGAACAGATGAAGAAGAGGCCAAGAACATAGGTGGGTTTCTGATGAAATTAGGGCCACACTTGTAGACCATGTTGTCAGTCACCATGGCTGAGGTTGGTCGAAGGGTGCAGTTGAGGAAAACCCTGGAAACTCAATCATTCAAACATTTTGACAGAAGAACAGCTATGTAAATTAGACAGTAAACAATTTGCACCTCATTACTGTCATTGTTTTACACATGAAGCTTACAGTGGAGCAAAAATGTGTGACTTTTTACACTTTTACATTTGGACTTACTGCTTTCCTGCAGCACAGATTTACTGGAGCTGCAGTAATTTTACTCTGCACCACACATGATTGCAAGCTGTTGCAAAAGCTGTTTCTTACGTTTGAAATAAGCGTGTATTTTTCTTTGCACATTGCTGTCAACAAATTAGAACTGCAAAAAGTATATGCAGTAAAAATCTGAAACAAAAATATTCAGTGTCTTGTCCTCAGTTACCTCACTAAAAATAGTAAATGATAACTTTTTTTCTTTCTATAGTTTTTAAATGGCTAAATAGTTCATAGTGCTCTCCTTAGTGTTTTCAGGTAGTGTCACCAAGATCTGACTTTTTTTTTGCATTTGAAACACTGTCAGAATAAACGATCTTAATGAAATCATGACAAACTCATTTGACTGCCTTGTTCATAAACACTAGTGTCAGGACTTTTCATTTCGATCTCTCAGATACTTTCATTGATTTGAATACTTGCTTTTGGGGTTATCAACTAGGTTTTGCAGTTTGTACTAAATGTTTTGAGAAATGCACTAACTGTTGTGCAAATGTTAGTAGTGATGTGAGAAATGCACCAAAGCGACTGAGAAAAACTGTAATTGTGTAGGACTGTAGCTGCCAACTTCCTATTTTACACTAACGTCCAGTAGGTGGCATTACAAGGGGAAGTAGATTGAACAGGTAGAAGATACAGGAATGCTTGGCCTTGAGCGTGCAGAGTGAACCAACCTCAACTTTACCTGCACTACAAACTGTACTGACAGACAGATTTACACATAAAGTTTTCCATCTGAATTTCCCCCTAATGACTGTGTTACCTGATTTTACCAAGCATTTGTATAGCATTTGCTGTCTGATGAGTCACACAGTATGTGGCGGTAGCTCAGTCCAGATGGACTTGGCTTGGATTGTTGGTACAAGTGTGGATCAAGATTGGGCTGCAAGTTGAAAAGTCGCATAATTTGCACTATAGAACCCTAACTGCTCAGTGTTATGAACTTGCTTGGACATGCCTTGGCGACAGACCGTGGGTGAGGAGGGAAAGCAGTGGACATGAAACCCTGCTAAATATTATGCATAAACATTACAACATGCAGGTGGCCAAGACTGTTAGTGATGATGAGATGAAGCCTCGTGAGACATCAAACCACTTCAGCCAACTGGTTCAAGAAAGGGTTCATCTCTTGAAGCTTCATTCGCACATGAAACCACCTACTGGACAGGTGTATATTCACAGGTAGCTGTATCCCAACAATGTATTGAATCTCTATCTTCTATGGCTCTTGGTGATCACTGTGAATCACAAAATAATGTACATCCAAACCACCCTCTACCTAAGTTATCACATGTATAACAAAACATTTTTAGAACGTATTGTCTGTGTGTTTGTTTGTTTGTGTGCGTGTGTGTGTGTGTGATTCACCCAAAATGGCAGTAGGCAATATGATATGGCAAGTTTTTGCTATAATGTTTTTCTCTCACTTTATGAAAATGTCATAGGTTTTAAGCAGGCTGAGGACAGTCAAAGTGTTTGTGGATCTAACTAGAGGGTTAATTGTAAAATAACAGTAAAATAATGGCAGCAGGGATGCTAATGTTTTCTGTACTAAGTTACAAGTACACATAACATAATTTATCAAGTAACATAGGTTAAGTAACTCTTGTTCCCTGAACTCAACTACAAGTACAATTCTAATAAGGTTTGGGATAGGTTACAATAAAAAACTCTGAAAATTCTATTTTATTTTACTAGGGCCATAAAGTCATATTTTACTCTACTAAGGTCATAAAGTCATGCTTATGAATTTTTTTTTAAGTCATTGGATTCCATCTTTTTTTTTTAAGTAAAGTTTACTAATTGGATTTTACAGTGTGGGTGCAAACAGAATGCATGAAATGTGATTAGGCAGGTTTATGAGATCACTCTGTCTTTGATTTTTACGAATGGAGTGTCTTTACTTGAATGAGTCAGGTGGTAAATGAGGAGCTGCTTTAAAAACTCTCTTTACCCTGAGGTACAATCTGTGAACTCACATTGAGCTGCAGGTGCTCCGTCCACTGCCCAATCACTCGGTAGCCCGGCCCGGTCATGTTGTTCCACTGATACTGGAACAGATCGTAGCGTCCTGGAGCGTCCCCGTTATTGTTGAACGTCACTGCAGTACCAGCACTTCCTGTGAAAGGACAGAGGAGGGATTTGTTAATACCTCAACATGTGAATCATTAGTCAGCTGATCAATCAACACATCAGTCAGTGAAGCTACGGGCTGACAAAGTTGATTAATCAAGTTTATTCATAAACTTCTAGGAGTGATGAACTCACTGAAAAACTACATCACCCATGAGCCTTAGTTTCCAAACTCTTGGAGAGAGAATGAGTCAGAGGAGTTAATTAGTCAAACTTAACAAAGTGACGCCAGTTCCGCACCACGTCACAACCATTCAAAGATCTGAGATGTGTTGAGCCCGAATGCACCATGAGAGATGTAGTTGTTTCACCCCTTTACTTTTCTCATTAGTTTTGTTTTAGCCTGCGGCCTTTAATCAATGAAGCAGATATTTTCAAACCCAGCTGTCATCATTTGTTCTGATGATTCACTGCATCAGCAGCAGTATCACATCCTGAACACAAACAGCTTCAACAATGAGTCATGAACCTGTCCGTGGGACTTTAATACTTTATGAATGAAAGGAGGAAAAACTCAAAATGAGAATCTGACAATACATTTAATCCAATTGCACAGACTGCAAAAAAATCCAACAACTCAGATTTTATATCAAACAGAACTCTATGTGCTGCAGGATTGAGACACATTAAAACTTTATGAGCCAGCTCTTTAGAAACACCAGAATTTCCCTTTAACGTGACCTGAGCCCCTTCTTGGTAGTTTGAGTTAGAAATACAGTCATTGGGATTTCTGCTCTCTCTCTCTCTCTCCTTTGTTGGTGTGAGTATTCGGACCACTTTCCCCAAGTTCCCTCATCTTCTATTATTATTTCTCTCCTTCATGATTCCTCTCTTCATCTCCCCCTCCTCCTCCTCCCCCCGGCCCAGAGACGCCGTGTTTATTTACTTTCGCTGGTCTCGCTCCGTTGTGGTCCATGAGTCTCTTTCAAGTCTGTATTTAATTTGAAGTGAAAGCAGGCGAGGATGCAGATAGAGGGGAAATAAAGACGAAGAGGAGGAGGAGGAAGGGGAGGGGATTTGGGGTGGTTACTGACTTTAATGAGAATATGGGGAGGGAAGAATTCAGGAAAAAACTACAGGTTAACACGGCTGTTTTGGACCAATACACTGCTTTTTCCTTTGTTTCTTGTAAAATATACAATATTTTCTGTTTCACATGAAACTCATCACATTAGCATCTTACATCTTTCTTCTCCTCTTCTTCTGCTCTGTTCACTGCGTGGTGTTTATCTGATGTGTGTGTGTGTCTTTTTATTCATTTATGCTGGTATAAAGAGGCTGGGAGCACGCCTGTATGTGTAAGCGAGCATGCTAATGTACTTAAAGTATCTACGACTGAATGAGGAGGCTCTGCTTTAATGAGGGCAAACTGTCCACTCACATCACCCAGTACCCGCTCCTGACCCCCGCCTGCCCCCACACTAGCATCCATAAACACACTTCCTGTTCCACAGCCGGAGGAGCTGGAGATAAAACCAGAAACCCTTTCAAACAATATTTCATCCCCAGTTTGGGTCTCGTGTGTTGCACATGGCATGATCCTACTTGGGAAGATTTGAATATTGCTTCAGCTAGAAATTATATTTTTAATTATATATATAGTAGCAGACTAAAAACTTTACTTTTTGATAAAACTTATACTTAGAGCTGGATCAGGCCTGAACCAGCTCTTAGTTATGCTGCTGTAGGTCGAGACTGCTGGGTGGAAACTGACACACTAGGCTCCTGTTTCCCTTTCAGCCCAACTTTAACTTAATGCACTATTGTAGTTATTAACCACGATCCTCTGGGAGTCTCTGAGCTTGTTTGTAAATTCATCTAGATTGTTGCTGTGGATCTACCAGCTGATGGGGGACGACCTGACTCCTGCTGTGGTTTTGACAGTTCTCAAATTTTTTTGTCTCTCTTTTTCAGTGTCTCTGTATCACTCTGGCTGTACCCCCCCCCCTCTCTGTCTGTCTGTCTGTATGTCTGTCTGTCTGTCTGTATGTCTCTGTCTATCTCTTTCTCTTACCCCAACACATTTGAGGCAGGTGGCTGTCTAACATGAGTCTGGATCTGTCTGAGGTTTCTGCCTGTTAGAGGGAAGTTTTTCCTTGCCTTTGTAACTTGCTAAATGCTGTAAAGTGCTACACTTATGGTGGGTTAAGATGAGATGGGTCTCTGTTAATGAAATAAAACAAACAAAAAAATAAAAAATAATGTTAACAGGTATCGACCTGTTGATGTTTTGGAAAGTGTCTTGAGATAATGTTTGTTATTATTTGGCGCTATATGAATAAAGATTGATTGATTGATTGACTAATTGGATATTACTTCAGCTAGAAACAATATGTCTAGCTCCCCTTTTCAGTGTTTTTGTTTAATGAACATTATGTTTATTCACAGCATCACTTCTGTGGTTCTGGTAAGTATTTACAGGCAGCTTGTGGATTGTGTGTGTATTTCCTGTTTAGAGAAGGAGACTAGAAAAAAGTGGTTATTTGATTTTCATTTTAAAATTCAAAAATGAAAATTGAAATTCAGAACTTTTTCTTCAAAGTAAAAGTAAAAAATACTTAAAACCTGTTGTTTTCATTTTTTCTTTCTAAAAACAAAAATTAAAACCTCAAAAACTATAACACACCCTTTTTTCATTTTGTGCTGCTGGAAAAGGCTTCTTCAAAGTCAGAGTGCGTAGGACGATGGTGCTGTGTGTCTGGCATAAGCACTAAAATATGACTCAGGAACCTTACACTAATGTGATTTTGATCTGACCACACAACGCCTGAAGTTTGATGGGATTCCTCACACCATATTTGGAGATAGAGATGGATCAAAGCCACAACTGAGGTCTAAACCTGCTGAATCTCCCCTTTGCTACATGCTCTTCCTTTGAAACAGCACTTTCTGGTCACATACAATAAGAAACTGGGAGATTTTTATTTCTATCCTCTAACATTTGTTTTCTTTTGACTTTTGGGAACAGATAATAAAAATCAACCAGCTTTTAATTTTTTTTTTTATCCCTTCTTGACCCTGGTAAATAAATTGCCTTGAATTTCGATTTCCATTTTTGTATTTTAAAATGAAAATCAAATAACTGATCATTTTTTAATTGTTTGATATCCTTTTCTGAACAGAAAATCCAATTACCAAAGCATTCAAGGACTGTCACCATGCATCCACTGAACACGAAGAATTTAGCATGGTTGAAGCAGCGGACCTCTCAATTCTACTTTATTGATGATCAAGTTGAAGGTTTAAAACTGCTTCAATCTCACGTTGTAATTGTTTTTTGTTAAACATCCCTCTGTTCCCTGTCAAAAATGCCCTTGCCATTAAGACTCATCGTACATACTGTAATAACTCAAATGTATCACTATGTGTTAGGATGTCTCCCATCAACATAAGTTCTTGTCAGAATGGCCACATATCAAATTCTTTTTGTTCTTTATCCCAGCCAACATTTGTACGTGGGCCCCATGTGGGTTATACATGGGCTACAAAGTGGGGCCCACAATGGATTGTCCATGGGTACCATAAGGGCCCCATAAGCGTTTCACGTGAGATTACACTGGGTGTTGGGAAGGGCCCAGCTGTGCAACATACATAAGGCCCATCCCAGTCCCAGTTTAAAGTTCCATGTGGCACTCAAAGTTTTCAGTTGCTTCAACTGGATAATGTACACAACTCAAAGTGAAATACTGCTCCTTAACAACCTAATGGTATGGTTTCATGAAAATTGCTTTCTGTTGGAGCATTACAATAAAAGTTGCTCAGTATAACTAAACATTGCAATTATGATTTCTCAGGAAATAGAGAAAATTATTGTTTTTATATATATATATATATATATATATATATATATATATATATACACCTTAACCACTAGGCCTGGGAAGAGCGACTGCCGGCCACATGCAGCCTCCTCTTCACTTGGTATGGCCCGCAGAGTAATTTTGTACTGATTTTTGATCATCACCCCCACTGCTTTTGGAGCAGCAGAAACTAACCACAGGTGTAATTATACCTCCCGCCAATAGAGGGCTCTTGTTCCAAATGTAACCCAGACATATGTGTTAATACATGCATGAAGTTAAAAAGGTATTTTACAGTTTAAAAGATTCCAAAGAATCAATATGTTAAGTTTGTTATATAAACATGGGTAAAAACTGTTTCATGTATGAGTTAAAAATGTTTAAAAAGCTGTTAAAAGTACCAATGTATCAGTTAAAAACGAGCAAGGTATCAGTTAAAAACGAGTGAAGTATAAATGCTTTGATGTATTTTATTTTGGTTTTATTGTGAAAAGCTAAGAGGAACTGCCGCCAGTCATTTTTGTATTAGCTTTATGTTAGAAGAACCGGAAGTGATGTGTGTTAACTTGACCGCGAAAGAAGGAGAAAAGAAACCAACATATGCGCTGCTGCAGTGAGAAGATAGAGGAGTTTTAATGACTGTTAACCCAATAGTCGAGGACGAACTCTTGTTTATTATTTTCGGATGACCTATGGACAATTTCAGCCAGAAGTTGCCCCGAAGTTGGTCATTTGAGAACTTTTTGAAGCAGTTAGCACTATTAGCATGTAGCATTCGCTGGATAAGCAGATGTCTCGCCGGCAAAAGAATAGTTAGCTAACTCAGCTCGCTATGGAGACTACCCTTTTCATTGTTACGTACTGGAGGTGAGGATTTGTGGTGAAGAAGTGCCAAGAGACTGCTTAAAGAGTGCCGTGGGGTTTCGTCTTTTCCTTTCCGGACATCGCTCGCTGGATTCAACGCCTGTATCTGCCGACAGACGATCGAGCCACCATCTTAGGACACGGTTTGGAGTTTCTTCTACCGGTGAACTTGGGTTGAAGCTGTAAGTACGGAGCTCGAGTTTCTTGTTTTGGTTTGCTCTCAGAGTGAAGCGGCCATTAAGTTTTGGGCCCCACCGCTCCCAAGCATCGCTCAGGCCTGCAACTATAGGTGTTTCTAAAGTTTAAAAGCCGGCTGGTGCGAGTGTGTGTGTGTGAATGGTGAGTGGGCCCCTTGCATTGTTTATTATTTTGAGCTGTGAAATTGAGAAAAGACATTTTCAGGAGAAGAGAGGATCAATTGTCTGTTTACATGTTATGTTTATTTTTTTTTATAAATGTTCAGTAAACTGAAAATTTGCATTTAACTCAAAGTTTGATTATTTGATCTGGTTTAAGAGTGTGAGTGACATTGATATAATTTATGAGTGTGTTTTAAGTGTAATAAGAATGATTGTGGAACTTTAAAGGGACAGGTAGGACTTAAAATACAGAAACCTAAATAACACAGTAGATCTTTATTAGTTCTCAGTATCATATTGAAGAATCTAGGGGCCCTTACCTAATACAGTGGGTAAAGGTGGGCTACATAAACGCAAAGGGAATTTGGCCAAGAAAGTGTCTTTTCCGTTCAGCTTGAAAAATGGGGGAAAATACGAGCGTCTCAGCAACAGGTAGAAATGTTTGCACAAAAAAGGAAACTTGACCAAAAAAACTCTCTTCCAGGCAAAATGGGAAACAGATTACCTCTTCACTGCATTCAAAGGCAAACAAATGTGTTTTGTGTGCCTCAAAACAATACCAGCCATGAAAGATTTCAACTTAAGATGCCACTACAACACTGTGCACCAAGACAAATATGAAAAATACGCGGGAGCCGCTAGAGCCATCATCATCACCAATCTCACAGGTAAAATGCACCGGCAGAAGAACCTTTTTACCAAAACCACAACTTCACAGGAGTCTGCTCTCAAGGCATCTTATGTTGTTGTGCAAAGAAACCCCTATCTGATGGTGAGATGGATAAATCTTTTGGAGGCAATAGCATGGCTCTAGAAACAGACTTGCTGTCTTGATGCACAGTGACGCGAATAATTTTCGACACTTAAAATCATGTTGTAGAAAGCTTAAAAAATGTAATTCATAACTGCAAATATTTCTCCCTGGCTCTGGAGGATAATGACAAACTGGCATAATGAGTGAAACCAGACCTGGTGTTAACAGGTTTGAGGTTTTATAGCCCAACATGAACCAGGAGATGATCATCAGTGGGGTGAGAATCCAGGAAACTCCTCAGTCTGTGACTCTGACACAGACCTATACGTCCTGGAGTCAACAAGAAAAAAAGATGATGGAGGAACTGCTTCCATTTGACACCACCCCATGAGACTTTTCCCCTTCTTCCTCATACCTATGTTACCTCACATGTAGAGGCCACAGTCCAGAAGTGACACCCGAGAGGAGCCTTCAGAGTGGGTTTTGAAGCGTTCAGCTCCTTCAGTACCCCAGGACACTGAAGTGAAAAATAGACCAAATATTTAAATCCTCCATCTGATTCCCAACACGGCAGATCGAAAGCAATTATCTGTGAGGAAAGGCAGCCCTTATCTATGACCCCAGGCGAAAAGCAAACTGGTCCATGTCGACTGCGTGACTCCACCTAAATCCAATCTGCCCTTTTAACTCTGCATGGTTCCAGAAGAAGAAGAGGAAGAAGATGGAGGCGATGTTCTAAATGTTAGAGAGCTTTTTTCCAGCCCCGCAGTGTGAAGGTAAGACACGGCAGCGTGGTCACCTGTCTGTCAGAAGAGGACTCTGAAATGTCAGGTGTGTACAGACTGTTTGTGCAGGTGAGCGCATCATGGAGCTTATATGTGAACCAAGAAAAGAAGAGCAGAAATGCATCTTTCATAAAGCATTTGAGCCTTTTGTGGAGCTGTGCTGTCCACGTCACATCAGTAAAGCTTTAAGAAATGATACTCTGAACATTGCGTCTCCTTTTGTCTTTACGTCAGAGACAGATGACAAGTATTTCCAGAAAGAAACAGACAGAAAGTCAATAAAGGAGGATGGAAATAAAATGTTTGGTAATGTTTGATGAAGGCTCATGATAAAAGCCAAACGTCTTCTTCGGAGCTCACCCTGTATCTGCAGCTTAATCAAGAAAATCTTTTCATCTTGATTAAATCTGGATTGACAGAAACTGAAGACAAAGATTCTCAATTTAAAAGAAGAGGCGATCTTTAAAGAGCTGATGCCCGTCTCTGTTTGGTGTCTGCAGCTCAGTTAGTCATTCCTACCGTGGCACCGATCAATACCAGGGTTAATAGCTCCAACAGGCTGCACAGAACAACCTCTTTATATGAAATGTATTTTGTTTCTCACTCGATATCTGGCTCATGTTTGTTTCTATCCCCAAAGAAATAGCTTTGTCCCTCTCTCGCTTTCTTTTTTATTGTTATCTCAGAAATAGTCCTCCTTTCTTCAGAGAGGCAAGCCTGGAGGAGGTGAAGGCAGAAACGCTGAGAGCTAATCCCTTTCCTTTCTCTCCTCTGTGGTAATTATGAGCCTGTAATAAACGGAGCCCGAGCGAGAGCTTCACCTGCCACTTTCTCTCCAAATGAGCACGTTGCAGGCTTCGCTAATTACCCGATAAAAGAATCTCTCTGGAGGGGGAGATTTCCACGGCTCTGCCTCCTGCATTAGGACCATAAAAGTATGCAAATAATATGCTGAGTAATGCAGGTGCGACTGCAAACAGCCCGTTATGAAAATGAAGTGGTGTAATATTTACCAAAGGTGCTGGAGAGCTGCAAAAACTGTGCAACCCTTCACGTCATTTACATTCCTGAGCCCAAAAGAGTCGGGTTGCTCCTAAAAATGTTGATAAAAAACAGATTAAATTGTCTGCAGATCATTTTAAGTTGACATTTAACAGAAAATACACAGGAAAATCTCCAGTGTTGATTTTCCATAGTTAACCATTTTGAGTCACTGAGTGTTACAGCAAGTGTTCTTTCTACACTTGTAGAGCTGAAAAAGCTCTGGGGTCAGAGCTGTTTCAATGGGTCAAGCGAACAAACCCCTGACTGAGTAAAATTGTACATCCAGGTCTTTCAGACCGTCAAGTCAGAATGTTACTCAACTTCATGTAATGACAATGACAATTAAGGTCACAAGTGTCAATAAGCAAGCCCTCACCTCTTTGCGGCCATTGGGGCATGTCACGGCTGCCATATGTGAAGACATTATTCCAGATGAAAAAGCTTTTACACTCGGCAGCTGAAGCATGTGCAGCAAGATGTAACTCAGCAAAAAGCCATGACTTCCTGTTGCCAGCATACAATATTATAGAAGCACCAGAATCATACATTTTTCACTGAGAAATAGGGGAGAAGCCAAAAATTCGGTTGAGTTTTCGTGTATGTTGAAAACACACAACTTAGGGTCAAAGGGTACTGTTGGGGGGGGGGCACTGGATACAGCGTTGCTATCCTGTGAAGTGCTTTAAAAATGCAGAGATTTTTGCTGTGTTTCTTGTGGTGGTTCTCTTGGCTCTGTCCACTACACGGAGTGTGCTCATTAGTGTGTGTGTGTGTGTCTGCACACACACATGTGAGGTTTTATGAACACATTGGGGTGGTATTCCACTGTGCTTGATACAGATAGCAGAGGACAATTGTGAACACATGAGGGTACAAATGAATCTGTCATGTAAAAAGATTAAAATCATAAAGCTTTTGACTGTTTAATAAGAAGAAGGTATAGTCCTGATCTATGAGAGGGGTTATGCATTGCTACTTTATTTTCCCCAACTAGCTAGCTAGCTAAGCACCAGTTTTTAGCACCTGGAGCTGGTGCTGTGTTAGTGAAAACACAAACTACCAGTCCTAAGTCAGGCACTGGCCTGGAACAAGCACCAGCTGTGTTGAAAAAGGGGTTTTAGGGAACCATGAATACCAACTTGTACTGCGACATACTGAAGCACACTGTAAGCAATTGTTGTTAATTTACAGCTAATTATCAGCAATAATCTATTGATTTTATCTCATACGGTTTTGTAATTTAGTCAGCAATGCAATGTGGTCTGGTAAAGTTGAAGCAAAAACACAGAGGCCCTTAATGGTATGCTAAAACTTTAAATCACAATAAAATATAGTACTTGTGGAAGTGTGGGTTTTTTTTCTAGAGTTGGATGCAATGTGCCATGTAACTGCGAGTGATGAGGGCACACAATGGACATGAGATACTGCTGTACATGGATGAATCACACAGGTGACTCATGCTGTCATGCTGCAGTTATTTACACTCTGTGGTGTTGACAGGCTGTCTTTGCTTTGTGACATTGTTTGGCTGCCTTCGCTCTGTGGCATTGACCAGCTGTGTACGCTCTGTGGTGTTGACACTGCGCTCCACAGTGTAAACCAGTAGCATTCCCCCACAAATTACAGCCATATACAGTAATTCTACTGCTTACACATTATATTCAGAGGACTTCCTATTTAGATTTCTACAGCAGAAGGTACCATCATGTAATGATATCCTTGACACCCAGTCTATGCTTTCAACAACTGGTCCAAGCTGAGGAGCATGGACAGCCATTCTAGGCAAGAGCAAAGAGAGCCAGTGTGACCTACATGATACACCCATGCACAGCAGGGTCTTATGTCCACTGCGTGCCCTCCTTACTCAAGATCACAAGGTAAAATGTGATGTGATGGCAACTCTGCTGTCAGCTGTTAACTGTTACTTCACACAGAAATTTGTTACAGTGCAGAGCATGATCCCCCGCCTTCGAAAACTTTGTAGTATTCCAACTTGATAACGGCCCCAAACACAACCTCCAAGATGGTCACTGCCTTGCTAAAGAAGCTGAGGGTAGGGTGATAGACTGGCCGACTGTGTCGCCAAACGTAAGCCCTGTTGAGCATCTGTGGGGCATCCCTGAACAAAAAGGGTGAGGAGCAAAAGGTCTCCAACATCCACCAGCTACATGGTGTCATCATGGAGCAGCGGAAGGGGATTCTAGTGGCAACCTGTGAAGTTCTGGTGAGCTCCATGCCCATGATGGTTAAGCCAGTGCTGGTAAATAATGATGGCAGCAAAATATAACACTCAAATTAATATCAACACTTTGGGCCCGATTTGGACATTTTCTCTTTGCAGTGTATTTACTTTCATTGCAAGGGGTTTCAACAGTAATGACTTTGTGTGTGTTGAGTTAATATGTGAGGACAGTAAAGTTGCACCGTTATATAAGTTGTAACTGACTGCTTCAAATAAAATATTTGCTGAGATGTGAGTGGTGTACTCACTTTTGTGAGATACTGAATTGTTGCTTTGTTTCTGAAGTATTGGGGAGATTCAGCTTGGCTCCCTCACACAGCCTCAGTAGTGAAAATATATGTATGAGCTGAAAATAAAGGTAAGTGTTATTTGACAGGGTTAAACACACAGACCTGTCTTCTTCAGCTGCAGGCTGCTGGAGTAAAGACAATAATCCCACGCTGCATAATACCCATCTCATAATGCTGTATTTCATTTGCATGTTGGCTGCAGAATGAAAGTCTTCGCGGGTCGACCCCTGGCTCATAAAGCCGCCCCGTCTTCCTTTATTGGACGTCTGAAGAGAGGAGCGGGGTGATGAAACTCCTCAGGCAGTTTATGATCACAAAGTCAACTGGATGGAAAGTAAGTTTTAGATCTTCACGCAGACTCGGTGACTGGCTTCATGAGAGCAGTCACTCTGTGATATGAGGCAGTAAAAGGTTTAATTATCGCCCCTTAAAAACCAGAGACGTACATCATCTCACTTTACAACACCTGTTCACTCAGAGACTCTGCGCCTCAGCCAAGACGAGAAGCTGAGTGAAACAAAAGAATCATCTGTTCTCAGCCTGGGAATGTGTTTTCTTTATCTCCGCCTCTACCAAACAAAATAAAAAAAAAAAAGGAAGAAAAATAAACTCTATACACTTTAGTTTCTAAACAGACTCTGTTTAGCTGGATGCATCACTCTGCATGAAGACCAGCTGTGCACCTCAGTCACAGGTAACAGATTCCCAACCTGACTGTTCTGTTGGGATGTGCAGATAAAATGCATGCAGCTCTAAACCTATCTGTGGATCATCCTGCACATGTAAAGGCAGCGTGCTGCAGTTCTCAGCTCCTCTAATGGCTTTAATGAGTTTAATTCCATACAGACCGCTTCCTTCAAGCAGGAGAATGACCTACATTCAGTCCATGCTTTTATTTCTTTGAACAGACAATCAAAGCAGCTGAACATCCACAAACTGAGTGACTGAGAGAGATGTATGCTGCATTTAAACATTGCAAGTGTTCAAGATACAATCCAGCAGACAGAAACGTAACATCCATGTATCATTCTCTCAGACGTGCATCACTTCACTCTCAGTCATCTGTTTTGTTGAGATGGAGATTACACCAGCAATTTGTGCTGAAGACGTGCATCAAGTAGGGCCAGAATGGTTTGGGTGGGGTATGATTTTGTTTTTTAACACTCCAAAATGCCATAAATTGAAAAACAACAACAAAATCATAGTTAACAGGTTTTCTATTGCACTGATGTCACATAAAGTCATGTAAAAGCTGAAGGAATGAGGCAGTTTTTCATTTGATACGTCATTACAACTCAGAGACACTGCTAGTTTTAACATGCCAACTCCCCAATAAAGAAAATCACTTTAGGCTGCCCCAAAAGATGCTAAGAGTCGCTAATTGATGTTGTCGCCTAATTTGCATAACAATCCATTTGCATGTAAGTGTCATGGTCACTGTAGGAGAGAGAAATATCATGGTGGGAGAGACAGGAAGTGATTGGAAAACACCATTTCTTTAAGTCAAATCATCAACCCTCATTTCTTTTATCCAGGCTTGGTGCTGGCAAAAGCGTCTCAAAAGAGAGGCACGTGTGATTTGTCTTCATGCAGTCTCCTGCTCTGGCTGCAGATGAGAGGGGCTGCTGTGAGTGAGGATGACTTGTCCACCTGTGAGTGTTTGGGAAAGATGAGGGGCCCGCAGCAGCACCTGCTGCTCTTTGAGGAGAGTAAGGTCAAAACATGCTTTCACCTCAGAGTCTCCAAACTCCAGAAAAGTCATCAGATTTGTCTAGAGGGGTCTGAAAAGTTGCCAAATATGTCTCTTTGCTGGCAACACGGCAGGTTTATCCAGCTCTTTCTGACCACCATCACCATCCCTCACACTGAATCCAAAGAGCTACCACACTGCAGAATCATTCAGTGCCACAGTAACATCCTCTGACTCTGTTTGGTCGCTTTGCTCACCATGTACGCAACACAAACGTCTCCCTCCACAACTGTCCTGCTGTACTCCTTGACCTCGCAATGTGCATGCGTATAATTGGAAATACAAAAGCTCCCAGAAGTGAGTAGCAAAACAAAGAGAGGAAGAAAGTGCATATGATTCAAACAACTCATGCACTCAGATGAACCAAACAATTTAACCTGTATTTAAAATTGTATTTAAATGAACTAAATGATTCAAATTGTATTTAAAATCCTTTCCATCTCTAGAATCAAGGTCAAACTATGCAGATGTATGAAGGTCATAAAGTGCAAAACACAAGGACACTGGAAGACATCCACCAGAGAAAGCCCTCATTGCAACTTCTGTCTGACACACTGCTCCAATAACCCTCTACAGAATCAGACTCAAAATCAGAATCTGAATCAGAATCAGAAATACTAAGTTAACCCCAAAACGGAATTTAGTTTTACTGTTGCTCATCACACAAATATGTGATGCACAGAAAAATGTGTCGTCATTGTTGCCTGCTTCATCTTTAATCCCATTTTATACAGGTTGGTAAGCTTCAGAAATGTGTTTATGCATACAAATCTGTTTTTTATACTTAAATTCACTATCAAGTTAAGGCTACTTTAACCATGTGCTGTCCTTTGCTGAAATGGTGCTAATGAGTGAAATATTCTTTCTATGAATTTATTGATTTCAACTAGACTAAGCAACTTTCAGAAAATGGTTAAGAAAGCACTGGAGACTGGATTATGCTTTCTGCTCAGACAAAAGACGCCTGAGATCAGCATGAGAGAGCCCCTGAGGAGTTCATGCTTTTCTCCGCTCACGCGCCATTTGCTTCCATTTTCTTCCCAAACTGCAGGGGGCGGTGGATCACTAACACACATCTACCAAAGCATTTAACTGGAGTAGAAGAAGTCCGCCGGTGTTTAAACGGTTTACAACGTTACTTTCTGTCTTTTCCTCTTCTCTATAGAATGTAACCACAAGAATTAGTCGTCGCACAGTGAACAAGGTGATCTGTGTGATGAATCAAATAAATGCCTTCACACTTTTGACACTCAATGGCCGCCATGTTGTCTGCGTGTCTCTGCACAGCAGTTTGAAACTTTCAGAGGTGCATGATGTGGAAATTTTCCGTGTGAGAGGGACCGCGGGATGGGGCGGGGGTGCTGAAATGACGTCATTTGTCCACGTTGGGCAGAGCAGAGCACGCGGAAAGCATAAACCAGGCTTTAGAGTTCAAAAGTGTATACATGTGTAACTTGCATAAAAACAGTAAAGTCTCCGGAGCAAATATGTATTAAACCAAAGCACAAAAGCATAAAATAAGCTTTAAGACAGAATAAGGCAAAAGAAATAGGCATTGAACCAACACCAGGGACCATCATCGCGTGTTTGAGGTAAGTGTAGTGTCTGCTCAGCAAAGGTATCATCATCTGTCAGAGTTCTCCCCTCCACCAAACAACAGAAACCTGTCAGCAAAGGAATAGATGGGATTGTTGATATCCTCTTCTAAGTCTCATCGTTATGGAGACTCTCAGCATCTTAAACATGGGTAGAAACTCTTCACTGTGACTGGAAATACGTCCTAAACTAATATAAGCATTGCAAGTCACTTCTTTAATGTAGGGTAGCAGTTAAAACTTGAATTCACTTCAAAAACACCACATGAGACATGATGGAGGGCGTGGATTGAGCAGAGCACAGGAGAAAAACCTGCTGGAGCCGTTTTATGAGACACCGCGGGCACTTTGATGCACCTCTGCAGCCAGCAGTGTCTTTATGACGAGCGCTCCGCTGGGTTTCCATTTTGTTCAAACATTCACTCATGTGTCTCGGCCTTGAAGCACAAAGCGTGAGTGATAAAATGAGACAGCAGGCGGGTGGACAGAGCCATCCCTCCACTCACCGTTGAAGCTGACGTTGCGGATGTACTTCAGTAGTTTCTTCCCCCCGGCCAGCTCCATCTCCGGACAGATGCCAGAGTTTTCTGGACACAGGTCTTTCTGCATGTTGTGGAGGGCGTGGGCCATGGCGTAGACCGCGTCAATCACAAACTGGACTTTTCCCTCCTGCTCGTACTTAGAGTCAATGCCGATGCGCTCCTGACCTGAGGGAGACAGACACACAAAGTTGAGCCACACAGGTTCACCTTAAAAACCTCACAGTGTCTTGTTTTGTCGTTTCTGTTCTTCATGATGCTGTTGTTTTTGTGTCAGTTTTGCAGCACTGTAATGCCAAAAAAGATAATGGTTAAAAAAGGCCCACTATCTCTGTGACAGTGACTTATTTGTCTCCTTTAGCACACTGTGGTCAAAACACTTCTGCTTCCTCCTGAAGCTGCCATGATGGAAAATAACACCACTGCACTTTTTGAATGCCTCATTTTTATGACCCCCAATTTCAAAGAAGTTGGGATGTTGTATAAAATGTAAATAAAAACAGAATACAATGATTTGTAAATCCTGTTTAATCACAGTTGAATACACCCCAAATACAAGATATTTATTGTTCAAACTGATAAACTTTATTGGTTTTACTTGTATATAGTCACTCATTTTAATTAGATGCCTGCAGGTTCTTAAAAGGCTGGAACAGGTTCATGTTTCCCAAAGTGTTAAATCACCTTTTGACAACACTCAATAAGTGTTTGTGAACTGAGGACACTAATTGCTGAAGCTTTGGAGCTGGAATTCTTTCACATTCTACCTGATGGACAACTTCATTTGGTCAACGGTCCGAGGTCTCCGTTGTTGTATTTTGTGCATCACAATGTTCCACACATGTTTAATGGTCTGTCTGCAGGCAGGTCAGCTTAGTGGCTGCACTTTTGCCCCACTGTTGTAACAAGAGCAGAATGTGTTTTGGTTTCATTGTCTTGCTGAAATAATCAGGGACGTCCCACCTTGCATAAGTCCATCTGACATGAGCTCGGGCCCAGAGAAGCTGGCTGCAGCGTTTCTGGCAGATGTTAATACAGTAAATGTCTTTTTCTTACAGTTTGTAGATATAGATGTAGTGATGAATTGTGTGAACTGACAATGGTTTTCTGAAGTGATACCAAGCCCACGTGCTAATGTCATTAACAAAGTTATGTGGGTTTTAAATGCAGTGCTACCTGAGGGGTCAAAGGTCACAGTCATTTAATGTTGGTTTTGGGCCTTGCTGCTTTTGTGCAGAGATTTCTTCAGATTCTCTGAATCTCTTGATGACATTATGGACTGTAGATGACGAAATTCCTGAATTTTTTGCAACTGTTCATTGCGAAACATTGGTCTTAAACTGTTGGACTATTTGCTCATGCAGTTGTTGACAAAGTAATGAACCTGGCCCCACCTTTGCTCGGGATGCTCCTTTTGTACCCAATCATGACACTCGCCTGTTTCCAATGAACCTGTTCACCTGTGGAGCTGCAAACAGCTGTTTTTCAGCATTCAGCAACTTTGTTACTCTTTAGTTGACCCTATCCCATCTTTGTAGGAATCCCTTGCAGGCATCAAATTCAAAATGAGGGAATATTTGCAAAGAAATAATAGAGTTTATCATTTTTACACTGTTTACAAGTCCAAAGAAATCTGCACTTTTTATCAAAGAATTTAGTTTGAGCTAAGCATACAGGTACAGCAGACAGGTGCACCACAAAAACTGAAAGAGCTCCATTTAGGAAGGTAACAGGGAACCTCTGACTCATCCTCTGGTTAAAGACTTAATTGTTATTCCAGGCCTGGTTGTTGTGTTTTTTTCTGGTTCTCATATCAGAGCTCATTAAAGAGACAACAGCCGAGTGTCTCAGTTAGTAGTTTGGCTGACTCACAACATTAGCGTTAATTAGCTACAGTTGATAACATCAGTCAGCCAGAAACGAGAGGCCTGTTGTACTTAGTCATGCACGCTGACTCGACCCATAACTCTCCCAAACCAGACACTGTTTTCGGACAACAGGCTCTGACTGATGGAGAAGTTCACAGGAACTTCGGGGTTGGTCTTTAGCTCACACCCAGAGTTCACCTTTTATTATGAAAAGGGTCCAAGGTCAGAGGTTGTTCTGCATGCAGAGTCTTCATACTGAAAGTGACCAAACAGCAGCCTTCTGATGAATGAATGAGGGAACAACAGAGCAGCAGCAGCTCACCTTCACTCAGAGTTCAGCAGGGTCATGTGCAGTCATAGGTGAAAGTATTGGCACTTCCGGAATTTTTCTAGAAAATACACCATTTCTCCCAGAAATTGTTGCAACTACAAATGTGTTTATTTCCTTGAAGTGCATTAAGAAAACAAAGAAGCTGAAGAAAAAAAGCCAAAATTGACTCAATTTTACACAAAACGGGTGAAATGGGTCAGACAAGAGTGTTGGCACACTCAACTCAATATTTGGTTGCACGCCTTTTGGAAAAAATAACTGAGGCCAATCACATTCAATAACCATCAACAAGTTTCTTACACCTCTCAGATGAAATTTTGGACCATTTCTTTGGATTAGGATGCGACTCAAAACTATGAAAGAGGAAGAAAACTGTATGCATTGCATTTGACTGTGAACAGCTGCTGATAGAAGTATCTCTTGACTTTAGTATATTTTGTTCCAGGAGGGTCCTCAAGCTCATGTGTTGGCTCCCATAAGAGCAGTTTATCATGCCAAACAGCCAAAGACAAATTGTTATGGTTCTTAAAACTAGTAGGCTACTTCATCATTTTGGCTTCATTAGAACGAAGTTTGGTTCTGATGGGGGCACCTAAGCATGCATATCATGGCTCCTGAGAGGGCACTTAGGCGTGTTTGGCTCCCAGGAGGGCACCTAAGCGCAGACAGCATGTTCACACTGGCTAACTGTGCTGTGCTTGGGCCCACTTCAGACGTAAAGCCAGACTCGTTTCGCCAGTGTGACAGCAAGTAAACCGTGCCTCAGCATGGCCTACTTCCCTGTCCCATCTTGAAAGAGGTGTGCCAAGTCCTGGCTTTATTCATGAACAAGCAAGCGGGAGTGGGCACCACGCATACATGATGCATAATGCATCATGTATGATTGCCGGGACCACTCGTCTCGGTAATCACTGTAAACAGTGACTGGTTGTTGGTAGGGATGGGTATTGAAAAGACTTTATCGATATCGATACCCTTATCGATTCTGCTTATCGATCCGATTCTCTATCGATTCTCTTATCAACTCCTAAAGTAGGCTTTTACAGGTTTTCTTTGTCAGCAACAGTTCATGTGTGTAAGTCGATAAGTCTTAAATTCGTCAGTGGTTCTGGATATTTCAAGATATGAATAAATAACAATAATTTAAAAAAATAAAAATAAAAATCACACGCCAAATGACATAATGTATTATTTCATTTCATGTTATTGACTGAATAAAGATCAGAGATGTAAAGAAAACACTTCTCAGCTTCTATGATAGTGCTGTAGGGTTTGTTTGGTTCTCATGGCAGATGTTGACTTGTGGTTTCACTCTGTGCTCCTGACCAAAGCAAGTGCTCTTACACACTCACTCACTGATCAAGCAAATGAGTCTCTGTGTAGCAGTGATGACAATCTCTCCGCCCCTATTTCATCTAACACACCACATAAAAAAAAAAAAACACATACACATGCATCTAGAAAGTCAATATTTGCAGCAGAAACAAACATGTATACATCCTGGAACATTTAATCATCATAATATCTTTAGTTGTGAACCAACCTGATCACAACCACTTTGTTTTAACAACTCCTCAGTTTGCCAAAGAACAAAGACATTCAGGGACAATGACTTTTTTAAAAAGGGACCAAAAGATGTGATGATTGAGTTTCTAAATATACTTGATGACAATGAGAGAAAGAGATGCAAATAAATCCACACAATCACGAGCACAGTGGGCGCGATTGTATCACTGTGAACAATTACTTCAAACTATTCTCATGATGTTTCATGACTCTGTTGGAGACATTATGCAGCGGAAATGCAAAGTAAGTGAAGCAGTTTAAAAAGCAGCAGCTGCAGGGCCTCAGCTTGCAGACAATGTTTGGATTTCCACAAAAAAAAAAAAGAAACTCCAAAGACTTTGATATTTCAGAGTTTCTTCTGTGACCTCATTGTGCTCCTGGTTTCTTCTTTAAATTTGCATATTTTTATATCAGAGCGTGCTTTATGCAGATTCCTCCTCACTTCTGAGAGAAACACAGCCTCATTGTTAAAGTCCATTTCTTTTTTTTTCCTTTTTTTATTACCCAGCCGTTTAAAGAGCGTTACTCACAGAGTATCTATCATTTCCTGTTTGTATTCTGCTCACTGCTCCACCATAATAACACTCATAAACGCTCCATAAACAGCACAGATTAGATGGACTCTGTGCTGATGTGAATTGTCTCCATGCCTAACATGAACAGCTTCAGTCTCTGTGGAATGTATACATCAATACTCATTTATCATAAAGCTTCTCTTCCCTGGAAGATAGTTTATACCCTTAGACGCTCCATCATCCCGCAGCACATACAGAGCAATAAACACCCAGGTCAACATTTTCACACAGTTTTATGTCTTTGTTGAACATTTTGGGATGCTGTTGTAGTTTTCTTCATCCTGAGACAAACGTGACTTCTTTGTAAAAGGATGTTTAACCTCTAACTCACTGCTGCAGACAACTCTAGAGGACTCTCAGGGAACTGCAGCTTCATGTACTTTCACCAGACCACAGAGGTGTGCACAGAAAAAAGAGGCAGGCAACAAGGCAGTCCAATTGTAGTGAACACACCCCAAAGTGCCTTCCTTGGGGACAAAATGTGCCCTAAAGCAGCAGCATATCTGCAGACAGGACTGGCTGGGCACGGGCTTGCTCACTTCTTGCCTGGCCCAGCCAATCATGCTGCTCTTATTTTTTGTGTCAATCTATATATAATTGATAAAAAACTTAAATATTGTTTGCACGCCTTGTCTCTTCATTTCTATCTACTGCAATAAATCTGTAATATTTTGAACAAAGCTAAATTACATAGTGGTGGAATTTAAAAACTAAAGGGGCAGAGCGGGGGGGGGGGGGGGGGGGGGGGGGGGGGGGGGGGGGGGGGGTCATGCTGCAATCCTTTTGTGCCACGAGACACTGATAGCTGATCACGGCTGTTTCACTGTTCACAATTGTGAACGACACTAGCCACCCTGCACACAATCTGTTCAGACTTCTGCCCTTTGGAAGGAGGTACAGGAGCCTCTGCTCCCGCACTACCGACACTCACCAACAGCTTCATCCATCAGGCTGTGAGACTGCTGAACTCTCTTCCCTTCCCTCCCTCAGCCCTAACCAGCAGAGCCATCAGACTGGGTGGAGTCTTTTAATCCTGTCTTTTATATTTCTCTGTTTGTATGTCTAAATGTTTGTCCACGCAAGGGATTGCGAGAAACGTAATTTTGATTCCTTTGTGTGTCAAGCACGTGTGAAGAAATTGACAAATAAAACTGACTTTGACTTTGACCTTGATTCTCATTGACACAGAGCCAGAAATCGGTGAAAAGTTTATTTTCGAGGTGGAAAACTTCATAGGATTCTTAATTGAACAACACATCCTTTCTGTAAGGACAACAACAGAAAACGGGAGGTATGGAAATAATCTCTCAAGTTTGGAGGGTGCCAGCACATTATAATTCCCATACAAATGTAGAACTATTGGTGCTGTCACATCACAGTTGTTCCACAAATTTCTTCAACATGAAAACCCTTAACAAGAATGAAACACAACTTAATGAATTTACAACATCTGCACAGTGTTTTTTCTCAATAATGCACAAATTAAAACCCAGCTCTACATACAGCATGAGAAATCACCTACTCTTCCTCTCCCTCACAGTCACAAGGATGCAATTAAGTACTGAAACATGGTACTGTCTTATTTTCTGTGAGTCCACACTAGGTACCGCTGATGGAATTCTGTGGGTACCTAAAAAAAAGTACCTACTTCAGTACCCATCACTACTGCTGGAATTTTACTAGTTCAGCTTTTCAATCATAGTTCCAATCAGTTGATGATCAATACTTGTTTTCTTGCAGGATGAAAAACACAAAAGAAGACATTCAAGTTTCCACCCTGAGCCAAAATGTGCTTCTAATAGATGAGCTGACAATAGGCAGCTCTAAATCAGCCATGTACGGAATGAATGTAATGGTTCAGTTTCTAATGTGAGAACCAAAATGTGCCTAAAATTTCCCAGTTGTGAGAGAAGAGTGCAGACTCTGTCTGCATGTTAACACCGACCGCGTTTGATCGTCTGAGCTGCCGACGGGCCTTTCAGAGTTAATCACTGCATTAATGGAGTTACAGAGAGAGAGAGGAGACAAAGAAAGGAGCAGTCACATGTTTCTGAGTCACACTCAGTGATTGCTGGGGGAAAGCAGCAGCTTCAGAGCAAATATATGAGTTCATTATACAACATGTGTGGATGTGGGAGCTGCTGCTGGGTTCCCCGTTACACACCATTAACTTTCCTCTGTGTCTCTGTTCTTTTTACAGCTTTCATTTACTTTCACATCTCAGCATCTCTCCATCGCTCCACCGCTCAGAGCTCCTGTTGCTCCCTTTTTAATTTCATTCTGCCTGTCTGCTTTATGTTCCACACTTTCTGCAGACCTCATCCTCAGTATGGTGATGCAGGTTATCAAGTTATCAGCATTAATGTTCATGAACAGCACAATCAGACAGAGGGTACAAAGACTGCAGCTGACACACTTTCTTGGTCCTCCTCAATGGCGCTGTATTTTCACCCATAAGAAATGTCATTAGAAACAGCCACAGTGCCACTCTCCCTGTCCACATCAGTCATACTAATGATGTAATGTGCCTTTCCTCAGGACTGGGCTTTACATCCTCATTATAATGAGATGAAATGTTACAACTCCGAAACCAGATGATACAGATGTGGAATCAGAACTCATTATTAGGGCACTGGTTAACCTTAAGCCTGCTCATCCAATGCACAGGGAATATAAACCTCATTTGGCTTCACGACAGCAACCAAAGAGTCTTTTGGAAGCATCACATTGGAAAACAATAAAATATAAGCCTCTGTCAGCATCAGATTGGTAAACAACACGGCTAGGATGTTAGCTTCTATTTGCATCATATAGATGTACAGTGTGGCTAAAACATAACAACCTGTTATCACTGAATTTGTAAACAATGTGGCTAAGACTTTAGCTATTGTTGGCATCATACTGTTAAATATGACTTAGACATAAGCTTCTGACATCATTATACTATTCAACAATGTGGCTGAACCATAAGCTTTTGTCGGCATCATTTTAGTAAGCAATGTGGTCAAGACATAAGCTTATGTTAACATCACATTGGTAAACAATGTGGCTGGGACAAAAGCCTTTATTAGCATCATTCAATTAAACAGTGTTGCTAGAACATAATACCCTGGTAGCATCAAATTTTTACACAATGTGGCTAAGACATTAGGATCATACTATATAACAATTTAGCTATGGCATTAAATTCGGTTAGCATCAATGTAGCAACAACATGGCTAACACCTAAGCTTTTGTTAGAATCATAATTGTAAACAATGTGGCCAAAATAAAAGCTTCAGTTACTGCCATATTGGTAAACAATGTGGCTGGGACATTAAGTTGCCTAAGGATTATGCTACTAAACAATGTGGCAAGGACATTAGCGTCATTGAGCTTCTTACTTTTAAACTATGAAGCTAAAACATAATATCCTGTTAGCATCACATTGGAAAACAATGTATCGGAGACATTAATTTTTAATAGGGATATACTGTCAGACATTGTGGCTCTGCTTCTGTCAGCATTACAAGCTCAGAAGACAAGAAGATCTGAAGAGAACAGTTTGAAGCTAACTCCAGTACAACAGGCACAGAAGAATCCATCACTGAAGATTACTGGGACTGTTCCTCAAAAACTTTATTCATTAATCATTTCAATGAAAAAAAAGAAAAATCTTTTAATCATTCTTTATCCATTGTGTTTATATCTCCTATTAGTGTGTGTCCTTGTGTGTTTAATCAAGCTGACACCATACTGCATAATGATGCTTGTTTATGGGCTGTTCACGACACATAGACTTAAACACCTAACAGTACTGTTTAGAAAAACACTCCAGACAGATGTGAGTATTCAGAGAGAGCTGCAGTTAACCAGGATTGATCTCCTGGACTCCTTTTGTTCTGTGTGCTGTTATTTTTTGCAGCGTTGTTCTAGAGGGCGTTTACACCATAACACACTATGAAATGATCCAGCAGATGCAGAAAAGCAGGTTTCCTGCTCAGAACACTCCTGATCTACAGTATCTTCATCTCTGTGTTCCTCTGTTTACAGAAGCCTCACTTGTAAACTGAAGAGTACAAAATCCCAAGAGGCCGCGCTGATTGACAACAGAAACAACAGCTTGCTGTGGTTGTTGTGTTTTGTGCAACTTTTAGTTGAAAGCAACAAACTGTTATAAAGTGTTGTTCTGACTCGTCCCTGTCTCTGTTTCTCAAACTGAGCCCCCCTCCCTCCTGCAGGTGAAAGCTCCTAACAAAAGCAGCATTGTGTGAGAGACAGTGGGATCTGCAGCGCTGAATTAAGGAGATAAACACAGCAGCAGCTCTGTGTGTGTGTGTGTGTTTGTGTGTTTGTGTGTGTGTGTGTGTGTGTGTGTGTGTGTGAGGCTGGTGTGAATGAAACCAGGTCAAACATAAATCCAGAGCAGAAACACACAGAGGAACAGGTTTACTGCAGCCTGGTGAGGAGTGTTTGTACAGCAGACTCAGTCTGAGGGTGTAAGGGTCTGATTTCTGTGTATGTATGAAAGAGAAGAGCGCAGGGATAATAAACGCTGACAGAGTGAATCTGCAGAGCCGATTCTCTGCATCTAAAAAGCAGAGGGCACAAAGCTAAGATCAGTAAAGACCATAAACTGCAGCCTTTGCAGGACACTGCCTCTCACAGAGGTGTGTGAGTCTACCTGAGTGTTGTTGCTGATCAAGTCCATCACTTCATGAACACATTGACCATCTTCTGATGGAGACTTCCAGCAGGATGCCGCTCCATGCCACAAAGATCTAATCATCTCAAACTGCTTTGTTCAACATGATGATGAGTTTCTTGGATTCCAACATCCTACACAGTCACCGGACCTTAGTTCAACACAACTCTTTTAGGATGTGGAGGAAAGGCAGATTTTCATCATGGATGTTCAGCCCACAAATCTGCTGCAGCTGTGTGATGTTATCATATCAATATTGAGCGAAAATATCTGAGGAGGGTTTCCAGCACGGGTGGAAAAAAAAATGTGGTAAATGATGTGAAAAAAGGCAGACTTCCCCTTTTCTAGCTTAGTGCTCTAGTAGACCCGTGTTTGTGATACACCGCCCCCTGCACTTTGGGAATAGAAGTCAACTGACGTGGTGCAGAGTGAAAAAATGTGTGAAAGCCACACCTGTTCTCTCATGTGGATCTTGAACCTTTTCATGCGTCACGTTTGTGCCTAACCCAGCATTGACACCGTGTCACTATTCGCAGATGGGTGGGGGTGATGTGGTGGGAAGAGGGAGTGTTGAAGATGATCTGGGAGGCAGAATCCTGAATCAGCTGGAGTTAAAGGAGGGATTTTCGGGGAAGACCAAAGAGAAGAAAATTACAGTGGTTGAGGCGGGAGGTGATGAGGCTGTGGACAAGGATGGCAGTGGGGTGGAGACGGTTAATGGAGCACGAGTGGAAGTAAACAGACCAGGGGCCTCATGTACAAAGAGTGCGTACGCACAAAAACCTGGCGTACGCCCGTTTTCACGGCAAAATTCAGATATATCAAGAGAGAAATGACCGTAGAAATGTGCAGTGCCTCACGCCAACTTCATGACTGGCGTACGTATGTTTCTACAGCTTTGACTGTTTGGAGACACCTAGAGGTTATACTCCCAAATGTTAACACCGATGAACAATTCAGACTCCTACCTGTTTGCAATTACATGAATGGATATAAAAGCAGACAGTGGTGCAAAAAAAAAAAAAAAAAAAAAAAACATCGTTGAAGACCATGGCTGCTTTAGCGGTATTGGAAGACATTGCAAATGTCGCAATTGGAAGAGAACGTATTTTCAGAGACAGGAAAGATTTGCTGGCACGTGATGACGACTGGCTCATCAGCCGTCATAGGTTTCCTGGAACTGTGCGCAGAGCTGAGACCGGCGTTAAAGAGCAACACAGCAGGGAGCCATGTGCTGCCTGTGGTCATACAGGTGCTGACCGAGACATTTCAGAGGGAGCTGTGCCAGACGTGTGGGGTGGAATTATTAGCATGTCAGCCAGGTGTATCAAATTTCCATACAGTGCAGCTGAACAGGTCAACATAAAAGCTCAATTTGCAGTGAGAGGCGGTTTTCCCAAAGCTATAAACTGCACACACATTGTTACAAAAGCGCCATCACATGATGAATTTGTTTATGACTACAGGAAACATTTTCATTCGATCAATGTACAGATCATATGTGATGCGCAAATGAAATGAACCAACATTGTGGCGAGGTGGCCTGGTTCCATACACATCACATACATTCTGAGTAACAGCGTGATTGGGAACAAACTACAAGCGCGCACTGTGCAAGATGCGTGGCTCCTTGGTGAGTAAATTTATTTGTTTACTTTGTCCTAATATTAATGCCCGTGATGCGCATTGAGCTGGTGCACCCCCAACTTCTATACCGTCATCACAGGACTATCACTAGTCAGTGGTTTGAGTTATTGACTTTCTGTTTTTGCTGGTTCAACTCATAGACTGTATGAAACATGGACGTAGTCTCCGTGACGTCACCCGTCTGTTACTGCAGCTCTGTTTTGAGGCTAAACGACGGGCGCGGCCATATTGGAAATGGGACGAGTGACGATTGCCCAAACTCTCAGCTATTGGGTGCCCGTCAGTCACGTGATCTGAGCTGTGGCTCTGATTGGGTAAGCTCTCGATCCTAATATCTTCCAAACGGCCGAGTTAGAAAAAAATTCACCCCCCTCACAGTGTGTGCCGTATGCGAAATTAGCGATACAGACGGGAGACAGAGTTTGTACCAGGCTTTAAATACGCTGATTTCAGCTCTGAAAACTGCCTTTTTCCCGTCTGCTTGTGCAGTACTTCCGGTGCTTCTGGAGCCAGCCTCAAGCAGTCACTGGAGGAACAGCAGCTTTTTAGCACTTCCGAGTTGTCTCATTTTTTCAGACCGGAGGTTGCCGCTTGGTTCAACTACAGCTTCAGATCATTCTAACAAGCCCCTGGTTGTCTCTGTGGGCAAGGTACTCATGTTAATAACAGCGTGCGTAAAGTGTAAAATATCTGAATCAGTGCCAGGTTTTACCCGGCTCACTTCTGCACTTCTTTGCAACAACGTAAGCAGTGTGAAAATTAACCAATGGAAAATGTAAATCAAGTTTACAGTTTCAGGGGGGCTCTCTTTTCCTGTCCCCCTGACTGTTTGTGACACACTTTGATGGTAGGCAGCCATCCTCTGTTTCACGTCCACTTTGATGTCGGACCACTTCTTCTTTATCGAATAATAATAATAGTAATAATAATTCATTTTATTTAAAGGCGCCTTTCAGGTCACCCAAGGATGCCGCACAGAACAGATTTAAAAACACACTCCAAAATTCAAAATTTAAAAGTTTAAAAGAAATACAGAGTTTAAAACAGTCATAGTGAGTAAGCTTGGCGTAAAGATGGATTTTGAGGTGGGATCTGAAAGAAGTTAATGATTCAATGTCACGGATATTATCTTTGCTTGTGTCCGTGCCTCTAATCCCACAGCACTCACACACAGAGACACAGACACGCTCCCACCCCTCACCCCACTTTCATTTACCGCTGATGCCGAGGAAAGTGAGCCAAGAAGCATATTTTTTGCGCGCCTCCACCTCGGAAAGCCAACTCTATAACTCGCCTTCAGTGAAGTTCCTTTTTTTTCCAAGTCTTGCACTTCTTTCCTCAATTTTCTGATTGTTCAGACATGGTAATCTCCAGTGTATGGTTGATTTAAATATGATTTGCATATTCAAAAGGGGCGTGGACAGTGAGGGGGTGGGTACTCCAACATGTGCGCTTAATTCCACGTTGATTGGGATGTACAAAGGAAAGGTGCTTGGATTCGCACGCACAGGTTCATACATCTGGATATTTGTGTGCTTACGACGTTTTCTGGATTTGGGCGTACGCCATGTTTTAGTAGGAAATCCACGCAAGTCTTTGTACATGAGGCCCCTTAATGTGAGATTGACAGGACAGTGCACTGTCGAGGGTGACACCCAGACTCTCAACCTAAGGGGTGGGAGTGTCCCACCGCCCACTCACAGACTGTATAATTGATGGGCGTACTCTATGTGACATCACTCATCTGTTTCTAAAATCAAATTCTGAAGCAAAACGGCTGTCGTGGCCATATTGGGAATAGGACAGTTGACGAGTCTCCACGTTTTGTTTTTTTTTTCAACATTGAATGTCAGTTGAACAAAAGATTCATGGATTCATGTACATTCAGTTAAATGTTTTCTAAGAATGGTTTTGACTCATAGGCTGTCAACTGTTAACTACCAAAATAAAGAAAAGACTCTCTTCATTCTTCAGGAAAAAAAAGCTTGTAACTAGCTTTCTCTATTCTTTAGTAACCAGCAGTCGAACACAGGCTGGTTTCACCAAAAACTGTTGAAAATGAGCTTAGATTACTTTTTCTTTCTTGTCTCTGGAGCGCCGTCCTTTGATCCTCTCTATGATCTCTTCCATCTCTTCGCAACTTTGTGACACAACCTCAGATCCAGTGTCAGCTGCCTGAACTTTTCCGACTAGCAACGTCTGCTGTTGTCTCTCTTCTGTCTCTTCTCATAATCTTTATTGATCTCTCATCCAAATAGAGCACCACTGCCACGTACAGGGCTCATTTTAACAGTACACTCATTTACACACCTGACATTGATGTACAAGTTCTGCCAGACCGTCCCCCAGCCCACCCCATTGAAAAACATAATTGATATCTATAGACGTCAATAGCAGTAGATGAAACTGCCATCTTTGGACATCGATGGCAGCCAATAAGTTAACATCTGAAAGCTGAGGCCGTATCTTTAGAAGTAATGATGCATGGGATCAGCTGATGTGAGTGAGGTCAGAAAGCTGCTCTGTACCTGCAGCCCCTCCTCCTCCATCACTCCTGGTTTTTAGCGCTCCAGGTGTTGCACAGAGATTTATTTACAGCGGATTTTGTGACTTCAGCTTCTTCTGTAGGTGTTCAAGCCCCCATGGAGAGCCTCACCTCTCCCCTGGTGCATGCTGGGATAATCCCCAGCCCTCTGCGACCCTGGGCAAGATGAGTGGGTGGACCTTGAAGTCACAGTCCACAGCCTTTACAAGATGGAAACATGAAGTGTGTACACGTGTCAGCGTCTTGCTCAAGCTTTTTTATAGCGCTCTGATCAGCTGTAGCTGTGGAATAAGCTGCTGTAGTGTCGGTGCAGTGTGTGTTTGTTCAGAGGAGAAGCTTCACGAGCAACCATCAGTCACACTCACTGGGTTTATGTTGTTCCATTACAGCGATGAAAATGATTATATTTGTCAGAATGATGAAACTGTTCTGCTCTCTGGTTTTATTACATCAGCTGTCACACTTCTGGTTAAGACCAGAAGTGTTTACTTATTGAAATGTACAGAACAGGCATCACTCCATCAAATGGAAACACTTAGTCTGTGTCCAAAGAAGCAAAAAGTATCGCAATAATATATTTTAAAGTCAGCACAAATGCAAAAAATGCAAAGAGCCAAAACTTCCAACGCTGGGCGGTGAGGAGAAAGTCAGTACAATGTTAGACATGTTATCATCTCAAAATATTTTCTGAGATGAAAGTCATACATATTAAGCTTTTAGAACTTTCGCATTAATGCATTAAAAAGTCATAATTGCTAGGACACTATCTTGTTTCTCAATTATAAGATTTTTAATTATTCCTTTTTTCCAAATAAAAGTTGAAAATTGTATGCTGTCGATTGTATTTTCAGTTTGTAACAAGTTATCAAAGTTAATGAACTTATCCCCGGGTGAAAACTGTGATTTTTATGCTGACAATGTAAAATTTACAAACTGTAAGGTGCTTGCTGAATTTCATCTGAACAGATAATTATTACATGATTCTTTGATAAAAAAAAATAATAAATAAAATAAGGTAAGAAATTAAAGAAAAAAAAGCCTTTAAGAAGACTTGGTTTCAAGATACCATCCATCCATCCATCCATCCATCCATTTTTTTAAACCATTTATCCTGTTCAGGGTCACGGATGTTTCAAGAAACATCAATTAAAAATGTCACACATTCTGAGAAATTTTATGAAACACATTTTTAACCAATTTGGAGATTTCCATGGATCATTTTGAGATGTCTCAAAAGTCATTCTTAAATGTTTTTAATCAAACATGCATGTGAGGTTCACTGCTGTTCAGGTCAATGGGTCAAGGGAATGAGATGTTTGGATGTTGTAGAACATAGGATGTGTTTAAATACATTTGGACCATCCTACAGAGTTGGTTCAAATTCAGAGCTGTAATTGATGTGAAACTTATCATCATTTGGGGAAATCTTTAACATATTCATGCTGCAACAGATCTAGTAGGCACATACAATAAAAGAACGGTGAACTTTAACAATTTGTTTTCCATGGCACCATTGCCTACATACCTCTGTCATGGGCACCATGATCTCAGTACCGATCTGAAAGGACCTTGGTCTGGTTGTGTCTCTCACTAAGGACCATGACCTCTTTATCTGTTATATGGGGGCCATGGCCTGTGTAGTTCTCTCAGTCTCTGCAGGACTTTTTGGCTTCAGATTTATAAATGTATAGCATACGTCTATACATATCATTTTATATAAGACTTATTTTAGTTAAAATGAACATCATATAATGTCACTACCAAAACCTTTCCATACGTTTTGGAAGTGACTGTTTCAAAAGTGACATTTTGTTCTATTTGTTGGCATAACTCAACAATGCTAGGCCCAACATGGCTATAAATCACAGTTTGAACTCAGGCAATGAAATAGAAAACACAACATGAAGCATTAAAATCAAAAGTGCTTCTTTATTTACTGCAGAAGATGCATTTTGGTAGTGAAACTCCAAAAAACCACACACTGATTTTCAGACTTTTGAAGGTATGAACTTAATAGTTATTTAAACTTCATTCAGGAAAACTCTTGTCATAGATCGAAACCATTTACTGCCAAATGGAATACAGTTATAGTTGGCGTTACAACTCTGGTTTCAGAGTACTCCCTGGGTTAGCCCCCCCCCCCCCCCCCCCCCCCCNTGGCTATAAATCACAGTTTGAACTCAGGCAATGAAATAGAAAACACAACATGAAGCATTAAAATCAAAAGTGCTTCTTTATTTACTGCAGAAGATGCATGTTGGTAGTGAAACTCCAAAAAACCACACACTGATTTTCAGACTTTTGAAGGTATGAACTTAATAGTTATTTAAACTTCATTCAGGAAAACTCTTGTCATAGATCGAAACCATTTACTGCCAAATGGAATACAGTTATAGTTGGCGTTACAACTCTGGTTTCAGAGTACTCCCTGGGTTAGCCCCCCCCCCCCCGCGCCCCCCGTGATTTTCATCATGGGACAGCAATTTTAACAGTTCTGGTAGAATGGTCCACCTGTACAAAAATAAGGGTTACATTATGCATAAACCCAAAAAAATACTGTTTGGCACTGGCAGAGAGTTCATTCTTGTAAACAGAGGGATCCTTCAGACGCAGGTTAAGTTTGTAGAAACATCTGTTATAGAAGTCTGTTCAAATCATTCTAACATGATGTTTGTTCAGCACAGAGCTGCACTGATAGTGTGTGATTCTCACTCAGGTTTGAGGAGATCAGAGATCAGAACATGTCCTTCTGAGACTCTGTGCTGAAATACAGATCTGTTTCTGAAAGCATGTTTTTGACAAAAGCCCCCGTCTCTGACTAACCGACAGAGACACCAGCATGTTGGTCTTTGTGTAGACTTCAGTTCAAAGTTCAGTTTTGTGGTTTCCTGTCCTCCGGCCGACAGTGCTTTCTCGCTCTGTTTCTCTCCCAGAGACATGGCAGCTTATTAAATCTTCAGTTTCAGGTGTCAGGGCCCAAAGCCCCAGAGGTCTTGGTTTCCGAAACAAGACTGCTCATAGTTCTTACCATTCATTCAAGAAGCTGGAATAAAAGTGGAACTGTCCTTGCAGTGTTTTTATTCTTCCCCCAAGATTATTTTAGTATTGAGAAGCTGTCAACCCCATCAAATACAAATTTAATTTCATCATTGACTTTGTTTCTCATTCAGTTTCTCTTTCTATTTGTTAGATGAAAACTGACATCAGCTCCAGTAATTCAACTCACAGCAGCACCTGAGGCACCAACTCACAAAGCACAAGAACACGAAAAATGACTGCAGAGAAATCCAGGAAGGAAATGACAAAGAGACCAAAAACAATGTCAAGAAAACCAAATACCTATGAAGAAGCTCAGTGGAACTTTATTAACTTTGTACAGCTAACGCCAAGCTCAGACTGTTTCAATCAGGGTCTTACCAAAAGTTCATGACCCAGGACCAACATCACTGAGGGTCTGACCTACTAAAGATTTACATGTATAAAAACACATGCAACCTGATAGCACATGCAAAGCTGCTTTACCAATCAAGTGCACCATGAATTGCATCCATGAAATAAGTGACATAGATCATCCAATCTATTTAGTGTGTCTGCCATTATGAATACAGAATATATGTAGATTATCAGAAAATGCTTAATACTGGGAGGAGGAGATACTAATGTAATCATAAAGCCCCCACAATGTGATTTATCAAACCTTAAACTGATTGCATTCACTATTTCTGTGTCAATATTCAGCATGTTTCAAGGCAGGTGCAAACTGGCACAGTGCTGTGTCATTATGACGAGAAGGAGGCATAGGTGCAATGACAGACGAGGGAGAGAGAATCTTCTGTGCATGTGTCAACATATTTGGACTGTCAAAAATAATTAAAAAAAATAGAGACACATCATCTATCTAGCAATGCCATTTTTGAGCTGCTGGTTGAGCTAAGGGCTGATTTGGAGTCAGTCATAAAAAGAGCCATGCCATGTCTCCTCTGGAAAATCTCCTTACAATGCTGCATTTTGTACCCCCTGGATCATTCCAGCGCACACAGTTAGAGCTGGTGTCTACCAGAGCACTTTTATCTGGTATGCAGTCCTAAGTTTTAAATTCTACGTCAGACAAGATGGGCAAGTATAACCAGTCCCCCAAACTTGGGACGAAGTAGATAAAAAAACAGCTTTTTATTTATTTTTTTTTCGTTATAAGAACAAAATGAAAATCCCATTAATGAGCTTAATTATTATGGCAATATTTGAAACAAGCAAAACTGAACTTTAACAGCCACTAGAGAACAGAAAACCTCTCTCTCTCTCTCTCTCTCTCTCTCTCTCTCTCTCTATATATATATATATATATATATATATATATATATATATATATATATATATATATATATAGAGAGAGAGAGAGAGAGAGAGAGAGAGAGAGAGATATATATATATACACATTGTTCAAGACAAGACAAAAAGAGTTGCACACATAAAAGTTTACCTGCTGTTTTTACATGGTCATTTGTTTACTGACCTTCATTACAAGTTGTTCGTATTTGGATATTTACAAAGATAGCCTTTATTTTATCCTTAACATTAGTAAATATTGAGGACTTTCAGCCTCAGGGATGCATCCTTCTCAAACAGCTTTAGATCATCATTAAGTACTGAACTGACAAGGGCGTGTGTATATAACATTAAACCAGGATGCATTCCCACATACTCATTCTGTGTTTGAATAGCTGTTGTAATCCAGAAATCCACTACCAGGCTCAAAGAAAACTGTTGTTTAGGAGGTATTAACACTTAACTTCAAGGCAACTAACTAAGATGACTCAGAACAATCATAAACTGTGACCCACATTACCAACAGACACTAACCCAGAACAGGAGGACTCCAGGATGCATGAGATGAGAGAAACGTGAAGAGAAGACAGAGAGACACGATGATGAGTTCTTGGGTAGCTGGGATCGATAAGCCTAATAGAACAGGTTCATTAGTGTTCAGACTCTGTTCTCACTATCACACCGACTCTCTAATTGCAGTGAGTTATTGATTGTAGATCACACAGACTTATGAGTTTCTGTTTAACTTTTGCAAACACAGCGCTGCTCTCACAGCAGGCTGCAGCAGAGAGGAGCCCCGGTGTGCAGAAAGTCAATTTGTGATGATGCTGGTCATTAATGTGTGCTGCTACGCCCTGTGGATGAATCCACTCCATCCACTGGCTCACAGAGACTTTTCATTTGGGAAAGAGTAGGAAGTAGTCGCAGTGAGATGTTTGAAATCTTTCCGGAACTTACTTTTGCTTTAAAAACATCAAAACAAGCAGTTTGAATCAGCAACAACAAAAATGATCACAGCTCACACCAAACCGACAAAAAGAAAAAGAGTCTGTCTCATTCCCTCTGCCTGTTGCCTCTGTGGTACGAGGGATGGTATAGAATGTAACAGATCAGAACAAAAAATGGATGCTTCTGCTTCTGAATTGGGATATGTTATGACCTATGTTACCAAGGAGATTGATCCCGTGGAGAGAGCCTGCTCCTGACCAGGATCAGTTCCAGGATCTATTTAATCTCATCCCTCATCTCATTCAGCAGCCACTACATTTTGAACCAATAATTATTCAAATGTCCGCTACACAATGTTTTCACTCTCAAGTAGATCCACTGCCATCATCTAAACATTTATGATAAACTAGAAAAGCAATTTCTGAAGAAATTGCGCTGTGAATGCAGAAGCTGAAGCAGCTCACGCTGAACTGCTAATGCAGAATCCTGAATATGATGAATGACTGAATTTATCTGAAAATGGTTGAATAAATCTTGAAAAAGCTTGCGCTGAACTGCTGAATGCAAAATGTTGAAGAAGAACTCTTGAACATGAACATGAAATCTTGGATGAAAGGATGAATGGAATGAAATAATGTCCAAAATGAAAATATAGATGGATGAATTAAAGAATCATCTGAATTAAAGGAAATGGATGAATCACAATGAAAGAATATTTTATCCCTCAAAGTTGTGTAGGAACTTTCAGAATTATCAGATGTTTGAGACAGTGAAGTGAGTGTGTGTGCTGTTGTGATTGTGTTTGTGTGTGTGCTTGTGTGTGTGTGTGTTTGTGTGTACATGGTTAATATGCTGGTTTGTGCTTTGTGTGAGTGTGTGTGCTTGTGTGTGTATATGGTTAATGTGCTGATGTGTGTGTGTGTGTGTGTGTGGGAGAGAGAGAGTGTCTCTGTTTGTGTGTGTGTGTTTGGTGTGTTTGTGTGTGGGTATATGTTTGGTGTACTGGTGTGCTGTGTTTTGGTCAGTGATGCAGAGAAACAATCACTTGAGTATCTTTCTTCATCAGTGTTTTGATCTGTAGGTATAAACAGGTGTGTCAGATCACAGGTCTCCATGGTAACCTGCTCGTTAGGCTGTTTGAAGCTGCAGCTGTTTGATTTAACTGACAGACAGTTGATGAGGAGCTGGATTTTAGCCAGGGACAAGGGTGTGAATATCCTGTTCCTGTGCAAAAACCGTAAGAGATAGCAGAGAAACACGTTCCTGATGTGGAAGGGTTCCGAGTCCCCATAGATGACTACATTTAAAGTACAGACACCTCGGTGTCCAAAATGGTCTTTAAACTCAATTTTTTCACAATGAAAAAGAAGTAGAGAGTTTTTCAAGGAACTCTAAATTGTAATCTCGTCTACCCCTGTCTACTACTGAAAGACACTGTCAATCGGTGGACATCCGAAACAGGAAACAGTTTTTGGTGTCAAGTGTCCTTAATCAGAAGCAGAACAAGACTACCTACGTTTTGAGCCCAAATTTGTGTATGTGGAGTGAAATTTGTGGCCCCTAGGCCTGTTTATCTAAAAAGTTTCCAGGTCATTTCTCTCCTGGTCCACACTCTAAAATTCAAATCCTCACTCTACAGTTTGAACATTCCACCACATACACACCAATCTTAAACTGCTGCAAGGGCTGATAAACTTCATGACCTTTGAAGAAGTTTTGTGAAGAAACTATAAAAGCTAGAAAGAAGCTGAAATATACTGAAGAAAGCCAAACGATGGCTGAACATTTTGCAGGTAGAATGAAGTTTGTGGCTGAAAGCATGACTGAATGAGAAGGGTCTGAATGAGGCTGAAGAATTGGCCGAAATCTTCAGAATCTAAAGAACTCCCAGTCATTCCAGATGGAAGAAAAATTGTGAAAAAAGTGAAATATCTCAGAAAGTAATAGTGAAACTGACGTGAAAAGTCATAGCGCAGTAGTCCTGAACGAGCCGGTCGTTTTGAAGTTCAAACGGTGAAAATCGGTTGAAATTTGTAGAAGAAGAAGCGAATAAAAAAAGTGGGCGGAAGAAGAAGAATAAAGAATTTTGACACAGAAGAACATAAGCTGTGAATGCCTTGCTGCATTCACAGCAATAATTTATTCCTTCACTATATAGATTAATAAAAATACACAGTGAAGTGTAACATGATGTACCTTTATTAAAAAGGGATAAATGAAAGTAAGTAAAATCATCTCTTTTCATAATTGAACTCACAAAAGGACTCTACAAGACATAAAGCACAAATTTAAACCATATTATGTGATGATCTGTGCTGTACCTGTGGAGTTTTTCCTAACCCCCCCCCAGAGCCTTGGGTGGTTCCAGCCACTCCTACACTGTCACACCTGAGCCTAATCACCCTCATCAGCCACTCTGCACTTAAGCCTGCTGTGAGAGGAGTCTGGTGCCAGATTATTCCCACTTCTTCTGTGGTACATCGGTCATCTCTCCTGTGATAAGTATTGCTACAATTGATACTTGCTGAGATTTACTTTTACTAACTGCTGCTCTCACTCTTTGCATTCCAGTGCCTCCCCTTATTCACCTGAACTTCTGCCCAGACTCAGCCACGCTGCCACACTCTCTGGATCACTCTCCCTCACCCTTCCCTCTCTGCTCTGGAAACAAACTCATTACAATTGCCTCCACCGTCTCTGCTTTGCTTTTGGGTCCCACTCCAAATACTGGTTTAAAACCATATTACAGAACATAAGGATAATTACACCTTCAAATGTCTGTATATAATACACCCACAGGTCTTCACATTGAAAAAATGCAGAACAAATCCACACACAAATAACAAATAAATAATGCTGTAGCCTCCCTGCTTACACACAGTAAACACCGCAAACATCATGAGAGGCCAAATCAATTTAGATTGGATAAAAAAACAAACAAACAACAGCTTCCTCTAGGGATGAAGGCCATATTTAACTGAAATTCACAGCACCTGTCTCTGTTGCTGCACAACGTATCTGACTAAATTTTGAAGATGCATGGTAAGTAAACTCATTTAACACATTCTGGTCTCCGACCAACCGACCACTGTGGTCAACAGGGAGGAGACAGGATTGTCTCAGTACATGTGTGATGGTGCTCTGGGGGCCCTCTCCCTCCTCAGGTCGACCACATTGTATAGGACAGCACAGGCCACAGTGATGTCACAGTGATGTCACATAGCAGGCATAGCCCTCAAAGGGCTGACCCCTAAGTTTTGAAGATGGTGAAAGCATGCCTTCAGGAGGTCAAAGGTCATTTCAGTCTTGGCCCATGCCCTAGCCTGATTGTAGGTCTGCTGTGATTCCTGGGGTCTGTGAATGGTGTCAGGAGGAAAGACTGTTCTCCAGCAACACACCACAAAATTCTCCTGTCAATGCAAAATCTCATCATCACAACCTCGGGATAGCGTGACAGACATGACACAGCCATGATGTAAAAAGTGGACTTATCATGTGACAGGTGCTGACAGATTACAGAGATCTGAAAGACTCAGGAGTCATGGACCTGATGAGACAGTCACCATGGCAGACATCTGCAAGTATAATGGCTAAAATACACCGCATCCGTCTGTGTTGTGTCTCCGCTGCGTCTCTGCTGTGTTACGGCAAAAAAATCAATTAGGATTCATTAAAGTCAATGTATCAACTCACACTGCATCCGTTCACTTGCGGTCCGGCTGACGCTGGACCGGCAAAACGCAAGTGATACGCAGCAATCCTATCTCTGCCGGACGACGCAGATGTGATGCATAAATTCAGCGCAGGGAAGATCGAGCGGGACAGGAAGTAGTGCACTGAAACTATCAAAAAGAGCCAGTGACTTTCAAAATAAAACTATCTATCTATCTATCTATCTATCTATCTATCTATCTATCTATCTATCTATCTATGTGTGTTTGTGTGTGTATGTGTGTGTGGCGCTAATTAAACATTAAAGGCAAGGATACGATTTTACAACCTCTTGTCTGTGCTCAATTCCACTCAAAATTTAAACTTATTCACAATCAGAGAAACAACCAAGTTTTCAGAGATGGTAATTATCTTTTTGGATTATGATTGTGAAATTTTGGAGAAACAAGTGCGTTTTGCGCACTACTTTAACATTCTGGCGGAGATTTTATAGCTGTGGTGGTGTTGTCTTTCTTCTTTAATCGGTCCTTTTCCTCCTCAAAAGCCTCCATGAAGATTTCTGCCCCTGACAGCAAAAAGCACGACGCTCTCATTGCTATATGGTGAATCAGAGAAATCTGTGTCCGACAGCAGGGTCTACTTAGCAAAGCCACGTGCTTGCACTGATCCAGGATTGGTTTCACCTGGTTTGATGAATCTGTGTCTATTCATCCTGGCTTAGTCTTTGTGCAACCGACTGAGCCTGGGTGCTCTTGTTTTGGATTCATTGACACAGGCTTAATCATTCATCCTGGATATCTGAATCCTACTTTTGTGCAACTGGCCTCCTGACCGCAGAAGTGAACTTTTTGTTTTGCTTAATTCAAAACTGATCATTTCTTTATCAGCACACACTAAACTTGGGAGGGGTTATTATAAATCATTTTAATACTAAACTGACCATGTGTGTATATAAAGGTGTATATACGCACACACACACACACACACACACACACACACACACACACTTTTTCCAAAACCAAGTGATGTAAAACTTATAAAATACTTACTCCCTGCTTTCTGTGACATATCTTTAGGGAGTTCTCATTCATAAATGTCAAAAGTGACCCGAACTGTGCTGTGAAGGCAAAAATGAACAGTATGTAGGGGTTAACACATCATGAATAGTGAAAAGGTAGTTGTGCAAAGTGGGATCCTGGCTGGGTGAGCTGGTCTTACATGGTGTGCAATGAAAGAAATCAGTGTTTCAAAATATAACAAGCTTTAACACTGAGCCTGGGCCTTGAATATAAAGGTGGGAGTTTGACCCATTCAGTCTCCAATCTCCTCTTCAATTAATATCACCCGACTGCAAAAGTCCACCACTACAACAGATGGGAAGAGAGAAACCAGGAGTAACATCAGGGGAGTCTACAGAGTCATGATCTGAGACTTTTGGATGGTGAAAAAAGACGCTGTCTGCTCATCTCAGACAGACCAACAACAGCTTCCCCAACCACCACTGGTCATGTTTGTAGATGGCTGTACCTGTGCACTTCCTGCTGCTGTCGTCCTTCTTGGAGGAGCTCATCAGTTTGCAGTTGAAGTTCTCCTCCCAGTACTCAGCAAACCACACATTCCTCCGGTTGTTTTCTAGAGTCCTGGATGTGAAGTAGGCGTCGAACCCTGAAAGAGCAGGAAACATGGGTCAGACAGACAGAAACAGAGAGTGTCATTAAGCTTAGATAAAAAAAAAAAAAGAAAACAGAATAAACACAGTGTCTAATGAGACTGATGCACTGGAGTGTGACCGTCTCATCGAACAGCATGTTCCTCCTGATGCACACATCCACCTCTCTGCGCCACACTGAAATCACTGCCTTTCTTTGAGCCACCCACAGTCTGCCAGTGTGTCAACATAAACAACATTGTAAACATCATTAGATAAGTGACAGAGGAGTGTTTTATTGTGATGAGGGAGGTCGGAGGTCAACGACAACAACAACAACATGAAACTTAACATGTCTCTGTCTCTGTGGAGGTGGGCCTGGTCTTGGCTCGAATCCCAGCGTGTCTTTTCCCTGATCCATGAGATGTTTGTGTAAAAAATGACAGCTTTTTTAATGAAACAGCACTGAGTGGTTTGGTCCTCAGTGTTCGTTTAGCGAGGACAGGAGAGTAGGGAACCATGAAGGAGAGAAAGGAAGTGAAAGGGGCTGCAGGTTGGACTTGAATGCAGGACCACAGCCTCTCTAGATTGGGTGCAAGACCCTTACCACTGGCACCATTAATACATCAAATGTGTCTGTGGTCTGATCTATCTGCCAGCTCATACCTGCTGTGTGTTCAGTCCATGCACAGATTCTTGTCCATCCATACATCACAGTTTAGGCATCTGGCAAAAACAGGGCAGTTGCATATCTGCTGCAAATTGCCGGAGTAGAGACCCAGCTGGAGTACACTAAAGAAGGACCAGGGTTGGTTTACACATTGATCTGAATATAAGTCTTTCTAATATGGTGCTGTCACAGGGGAGCGGGACCAGAGCACACCTAGTGTGTTATAGATAAAAAGAGCACCACCAATGGCATACTCTAAGTCTACATGAGCTGGTTTTCAATATACATGATGGGAATATATATATATTTTTTAAATATCCTGGAGCTCTGCCCAAAAAGCATCCTGTTTTCAGGAGCCTGGTCACAATATCAAAAATGCACTATAGTCAGGGTGTATTACTTACAAGTCTAACCGAGCTCAAACCCTCAAATCCTGTTTTTGTACTTTTCTTTATATTAGACTTCATTTTGGAGGCTGCATTGTCAGGAGCCGAGCACTGAGCTGTACAAGTGTCACATCAAGAAACAGGGATTTTGCACCTCCCTCTCCGATGAAGATCCTCTTCTCTCTATGTTTTCTCTGTTAGACTTGGACTCTGATCAAACCAGATCCAACACAGTGCTAGAACACAACAAAGCAGAGTCAGAGGAATGGTAAATGGACCAGTACTTCATCTTTCTGACCACTCAAACGTTTTACGTTTGTAGTCTCTTTTACCCATCTACACCATATTCACACACTGTGGAGACTTCTATTACTTCCTAATACCTCCACATGCCACTGACCAGCTCTGGGAGCTGTGTTGGGTTCAGTGTCTTGCCTAAGGACACCTCAGCTTGTGACTGCAGGCACCAGTGTTGAACCCTCAACCTTCTGGGAGATGACAACTTTACCACTGAGCCCAAAAATTACACCAAATGCATCTGCAACCCTGCTCTGTCATTGTGTCAACACACACTGACAGACCTGCCAACCTTGGCAAAATATTTCAAGTACCACTTGTGTTGTGCTGCTTTTTTTGCATTCTTTTGCAATAGTAATTCCCCCATTCACTGGCTGTTATGGACATGGAGCCTCTTCTTTTTGGCAGGTGTGCTGCCCTTTCACTTCCTGTTTTTGTCTTCCTTATCTGCCATGGAAGTGGTTGCAAAAGTTGCTGCTAAAGATTTGTTGGATACATGTTTAAACTGTATATATACATAAATATTAATAATCACATTCACAAATAATCATCACAAACACTTATACAGTCCTACTCTATCTACAATGGATAGATTAAGGCTAAAATACACACACACACCCGCACCACTGCTTCTTAGTTCTTTTTTTTTTCTTTGACAATGCTTCAGAGTCATTAGGGGAACATGAGCGATAGATCAGCCAAGAAAAAATTGGTGCACATTTTTTTCCTTTTTTTTCCCCACGTAGAATTCAGTTTGAATCTTTCCACAGTGAAAGTAATGTTACGTGAGCTAAACATATTTCTAATTTATTAAATTACATGGTATGAGATTGGTGCCTGGACTCCAGTAGTTGTTGCTACAGATACAAGCATTTTCAGCAGTTTTTGGAGCATTTTCCGATACTGGTAATGGAATTGGAACAACGCTGTGATTTTCCACAGGAAAGACTGAGGGGACAGAAATGAATGCACAGAAAGCACTTAAAATCAGCAAGTGACTTTCAAACAAAACAAACCACATCAAAACCTGAGGGCTTCCAGCTCGACTACAACAATAAACAGACATATTGAGCAAAGCAAGACCAGGAGTCAAAAGGTTTGTGGTTCTACAGCCCAACATGAATGACGATAGACTTATCAGTGAAGTGGGAAGCACAGGAACTCTTCAGTCTCTTGACTCCAGCTGTCTGTAAGTCATGTGGCTGCCAGACTGAACATGGAGCTGGGGTGAGTTGACAAATGTAGCCAACACGGGACTGAGTGGAGCCGAGCCAGAGGTTTATTATGTACCACAGGTATATTTCAGGCGTCTGGGCCACAGTACTTGATCTGTAACAGTGAGGCCTCTTGATGCCACTGGTGGCTGGGGCGCTCTTACAGGCAGCCTTGGTGACTGCTTCGGGGGGCTTTGCCTCTAGTGGGTTCATGAGTGGTCTGCTTGGTTCTTGCTGTTACTGCTGAACTTAACATATTGACTAGAGCTGAAACCTGTTAACTCTGGTGCCATGAGCAGAGACTGACTGGCCACAGGTCTAGTGGAATCTACCCCCTTAGTCTCCTGATATTGTGTCTCTCCCAAGTCCTGGCACATTAGTCTGTTTATGCAGTCAATACTTTGGTGACAATAAAAGCATTGACGTTGATCCTGAGAAACATTGACAAAGGACAAAACAGAGTTGTATGTTCCACCGTTCAGCTCACAATATCGTGTAACAGAACACAGACCAGAGATAGACCAGAAACTCCTGTCTTCAGTCAGCCAACAGACGTCACGACTCGTGTACCTGCTGTAGGGTGAACTCAATTATTTAGTCCCTGAATTAATAAAAAGAACCACCAGTTCGAAAACACAGTAGTCACCTGCAAATGAAATCATCTCGCCTCCTGCATCACGACAAACGTGCCGTGGCAGAGCTGCATGCAGTGTTTGGTGCTCAGAGGTTTGGCAGTCAGGAGGATTTCAGACAGATGAATAGAAACAAGCTCACATTCACCAGAAATAGCTGCAAACATGTAACCTCTGCACAGAACCACAAAGAGCTCTGAGATGTGGAAGGTGGTGAGTGGGTTCATAATCACTTAAGTCAATTAAGAGATTATGGGTGACTATGACCATAAACAGGCAGCGACACAGGAAATGGGTCAAAGGGAAGAGAGAGAGAGAATAAAAGCTTAAATAAATTACATCAATTATAAAATAATGAATGATATCAAACAAGATCAGAGTCAAAGATTGCACCTGACAAAGGCTCTAATATACACCCCCTGCTGTAAAGATGTCTATCTCCACTGTGCACCCTGTTTTTTATGAGACTAGGAAAATATAGACACACACACACACACACACACACACACACAAAAAAAAAACCTGGTTAAGTCACAGATTTATCAACAGTAGTAAGCATGACTGAAGAAAATAAGAAAACCTTTTCTTTAAATTAAATTTTCTATTTCTCTCTTTTATAGCCCTCTGTTAGGAACTGGACTGGATGTTTCCATGAAAGCAATAACTGTACTTAATGAAGGAAACAAAATAACCATGAAAGAATTTCAAAAGGAAAGAACAGCAAAATTAAAGAGAAGTGATCCTTCCTGAAATGTAGAACCCTGTCTGTTTCCCTTTTCAACTATCAATAACCCCCAGAAACAATCTGTTGATTATTTAAATCAGAGGCACTGTGATTACATATTTTGCAAGTACATTTCAATTCAAAGCAAGAAAGAAAAGTGTGCAGGGATTAGTCCCAAAGACAAATCCAGAGAGTCCAGATAGTCCAGTACATGTTTTATTTTTGCACAGTATGTTACCAGTAACCAAAACTAGCTAATTGGGATATTGTCTATTTTAATTTATTACTGACAAATCTCAGCATCAGCACATCTCTGCCAGTAACTACAGTTTCATTCACCCATGTGTACATAAATAAAAATGAAAAAAAAAAAAAAAAAAGAAAAAAAATATTTTTGAGTTTTTCATACTTTGCTCTTTCTTTTCTTTTTTTGGAACCTAATCAATACATTTGAATCAACATAATATTATATGGAACTTCACATGACTTTTGTTGATGAATATTTCACATCAGTTTTTGACCAGACTATGGATTCACTGTTGGGTGTTTTGTATTTGTCTGTTGCCTTTTTTTCATTATTATCATTTCTTCTTATGAACTTATTAATGTGATCTACAGTAACCTCAATGGAGACACTCAATGGTCATTTGGTTTTTGATTGTCTGAAAGGAAAATGTGGACAGGACTTCTTTTTGTCTGTCTTCCCTCTTTCTTTACAGTTTTGCTCTTGTATTAAACGTCTTTATCATCTCAAAATGTAAATGACGTGAATAGAAAGGAATGAAACGAACAGCTCTTTTTGGATTACTCATAATACGACTATGACAAAGAAAACATGGACTGGACTTTCAGGACTCACTGGAACAAATGCTAAACTGACTTGTACTTGTACAGATTTGTAGAAGTTTCCAACCACTCACAGGACAGTTGTTTACTTGTCACATTTAACACTGATTGAGACAATAATCAATGAAATGATCACCAGCATGCACTAACTCCATTCAGACACTTCCTCCTTCATGTGTCATTCTTTTATGTTAAACTCAGTTACTGTTTAGAAATTAACTAAGATGAAACTGCTAGTAAAATAAACTAACATGGTTTATTATTTATTAAAATTTTGGAAAGAAAACAGATTTAAAACTACTGAGGAGGGAAGCTTTGTTTGCGTCTGCCTCTTTTTCTCTTTCAAATAATAGAACATCAGAGGAATTAGTGTCTTTAGAGTTTCGGGGTTTGAGTATTTGTGTTTGTCTGTTTGCGTCCAAAATTAATTCTCAAACTTTTGGTTTCTTTGTATGGTTAGCTTTAAGAATAATAAATGCCCATGATAAAACCCAGCTTTATCTTTTTCAACAATTATTTCAGATGCAACAAGTATTAGCAATAAAAGAGTAACTCAGATATGAACCTGATCCAGAACCAGCAGAGACTCCTCTGGGTCTGAATCTGTTGCTCTAACTCTAAATCTTAGCGTTGGCAGGTAACTGTGAATAACAGGAAGGAGGACAGTTGCATGAGTTCACCACAGATGCTTTAATGTGAAAGAACGAGAAACAGGAAATAAAACAGTAGGAGCGAATCATACTTTGTGGTGTTTCTCCAAAAGAGTAATTATTCATCCAAGGCAGAAGTAATATAAATGAAATAACAATAATAATTAGTAGCTCTGACTTGCTTTGTCCAGAACAAAATCTTTATCAATGAGAAGATGAAGAAAGAACGTGTTCAGCACATTTCTCTGACTGTAATTCAGCCTGCATCAGCACATGCACCATAGTCAGGAAAATCCACACATCCAATCCCATACTCCCTATCTGACAGCAAATTTTACAACAGCATATCAGCAGATTTCATTTCAATTATACACCAACACAGGAAGGATTAGCTGTTCTGACCCATTTCCATAATCTTTCTTTGCTTTGGACTAAATACAGTCAAACCTGTTGTTGAGTTACACATGCCTTCAGAGGAAAAATCTTCAGGTTATGATCAACAAAAGCAAAAGTATGGAAACATCCTCTCAGTGAAATGGTGTTTGAAAGTGTGTATGTGTGTGTCAGTATCAGGATCACAGAATGAAAGCTTCTTTTTGTCCCAGTTCAGATTCACTCTGATCCTCTGGAGATTATAATGACCTGGGAGATATTTGTGTGAGAATGCTGTGTATTCACCTTCATAGAATCCTATTCCCCATATTTCAGACTTTTTGTTTGGCTTTCTCTTAGCTGACTCTGCTAACACTCCCAGCAACCAGAATGTACTGTCTCCAAACTTAACATCCCAGCTGTGAGTCCCTGACTTTAAGCCCTTAGAGCCCAGGACAGAGCAGGGTAAATCTGTCCTCTCTGGATTATCAGGAAGCTTCTGTCTCTCTCCTGGTCTCCCACAGGTCAGATCTTCAGACAGGATGAGTTTCAGACCAGCAGTGTTTGGGTCCAGAATCACAGGACTGTAGGAGACCAGGTCCATCATCTTGTTCCAGATGTTAAAGCTCAGGTTGCCCAGGTGTTTGTCTTGCTCTATCAGAGCTCCTGAGGGCAGATGTGGATCCTCCAGCAGGAGGTGCTGCTGGGTTTTTTCCACTGCAGCCTTGTAGTTTTTCAGGACTGAGACGTCTCCAGCTCTCAGCTGCTCCTCTGTGTCTCTGACTGTGTCTGAAAGAGCTGCTATCTCTCTGCTCAGAGCCTCCATCTGCTCCTTCATCCTCTGACTCTTCTGCTCCTCTTCCTCCCTCAGTGCAGACAGCCTGGCCTCCTCCTCCTCATCTAGAAACCGGTGAAGCTTCTTAAACTGCTCCTTAATCTGCTTCTCTGTGTGTCGGGCCTGGACCTGAATGTGTTCTGAAGTTTGATCAAACTTCATTTTAACTTCATCACAAACCTTTAACTTCCTCTTTATGGACTCCAGAGTTTCCTGAAGCGTCTTCTTGTGTTGTTGAGCAGCTTCATCGATGGGTCTGAATCTGTGGTCGTTGTGTTTCTCTGAATCTTTGCAGACAACACACACTGGCTCCTGATGGTCCAGACAGAAGAGTTTGAGTTTCTCAGAGTGCAGACTGCAGAAATCCTCTGAAGATCTCTGACTTCTTCTTAGAGACGACCAGTTCTTTGAGGTCTGGTGCCTCAGAGTATTTGTAGTTGAAGATCTTCTTGGACACGTTGGACAGTCCTTTTCTTGACTCAATCTCCACCAGCTCTGCAGACAGACTATACAGAAGCTGTGGCTACATGACAGAAGAACTGGATTTTCAGAGACCTCCTGACAGACGGAGCAGCAGAGATCCTTCACTGGTGGTGAAGCCATTTAGTCTCTGAGAGAAGATGAAAATAGCAGACACGAAGTTCAGAAAGTTAGGGCTCCTTTCTTTCTCTGTTAGTATTCCTGATGTTTGTGGTTAGTTAAGGATTTAGTTATACTCACCTTCAGTTTTAGGGGTCAGAAAAGGTTGGTGGAGTCAGGTTGTAGCTTCTTTCTCCGGTTGCTGAACTCTCTTTAAGGATGTTTGTTTGTTTGGTCTGAAGTTGAAACTGATTGTCTTGCTTTGATACTGAACTGTTTCAGATAAGGGGTGGAGTTCAGTGTGACCTCTGATGAATGCTGTTAGTGCAGCTGCAACACAATTCCAGTGACTGAACAATTACCACGCCTCAAACGTTTTTTTTCTTGTTTATTTGTGTTGCCTGAAATATGTAAACAACTCATTCTGAGCTTTAATTCTGTTGGGAATCCATAGGTATCCAGCTGTAAGATAAACCTTACTGGAGCTCCTGAAATATATGATTGGGTGGTCCCAGTCAGCCTGCTCCGCTCTACTGAAGAGTTATCAAGGTGAAAGACTCAAGCAGCTGGATGTCACACTATGGATGATTTACAGACATGTTTAACTGGTATGACACTGCTGCTGGCAGACCAAAGCACAAGCAAGGTACCGCCCAAAAACTGGGCCAGTCGTTGTTTAAAATCCACCTGATAGAGTCATGTCCTGGGGCTCATACCTGTGTCCAGGACACAGTCACTGACCCCCTGACAAGAAGGGTAATACACTTACTAAGGTTGTTGCTTAAGGAAAAAAAACACTTCACTGAGGGCTGGATCAGAGACAGAAGAGGTATGAAAAGCTGTGAGAGAAAACCAATTCAAGGATTAAGCAAGGAGTGGACTAAGTCTGGAGTCAAAGCATTAAGAGCCACTGCACACAGATGGATCAAAGAGTTCAACTACAGCCATCCCTTTTTGTTTTGAGAAACTTGTATGGTCCCCCAGGACTCCATGGGGACAAGTAAACACGGGTTGGGGGAACAGGGTTCTTCCCATTTAGATCCCCAGACTTGACCCCCCTGCTCTGTGGAGTGAATTTGTCTGGCAGCCTCGCAATGAGGGACAGGGGCATTGGTGGTTTGCCTCCTGTGCACCAGGACTGCCTTGCCTTCAGTGTTGTAGTACTCGAGTCGAACTCCTGCACTAATGACGCAGACTTGGGGGAGGACTCAGAGGACTCAAGGTCATTTCTCATTTCATGCTTTGTTAAGTTTCATCTTTTATTTCTTCTGGTCTAAGGTCCAAATTTTCAGGCTGCGCTGGCTCGTTTGTTTGTTTACCATGCGCGTTCACAAGCGCCTCCTTCAGCAACAGTGTTGGGCAAGACCTCAAAGGAGGAGCCACAGGTTGTGTGTCTTAAAATATTTTACTTCTGGAACTTGTAAAATCAGAGCTACAGTTTTACTATGTGAAAAATAAGTAAAAGTGAAGACAGGGAGATTTGTATCTCAAATTGAAAAAGTGGATGATGGGCGTTGTGGTGATATTCAGCTTGTAGGAGACTGAGTGATACCTCCTTCAAAGAGATGATCCTGGGAGAACTTGAAAAAGTTGTTATCTTGTGGTAGTTGTGGAATTAAACTTGTTAGCTACATGTAAATTACAGGATATCACAAGTCCCAACCCGTTCCTCTCTCTCTCTGCTCCATTCAGTGCTGTGAAGCACAGGCACCTCACGTCTTTTTGATTGACAGGCAGTTTCAAAATAAAAGCACCTTCTTTAAAATAATAATTAAACTGCTTACAAGGCATGTGATATACAACATGAATAATCCAGTATCAAACTTAAATTTGTTTTAACAACTTTGAAACACAAAAAGCAAGGTACTTAAAGTTCCACTTGGTAAGTTCCTGTTTCCTCCTCTGGGGACTCTTGCAGGACTTGGGCTAGGGTACTAAGAACTCGACTCAGATGAAGAGGACTTGGACTCGACTCAGATTTTATTTTGGTGACTTGGACTCCACTCAGATTTTATTTTGGTGGCTTGGACTCAACTCAGATTTTATTTTGGTGACTTAGACTTGACTCGGACTTGAATACTGAGGACTCAACTACAACACTGCTTGCCTTACACATGTTCACGGACTAGTACCAGAGTAGGTCACTCCATGTCATGGCACTTTGGCTGTCCCTGAGGAATTTGGGTGGGTGGGGTTTCATGGCGGTGCATCCATACCCTTTCCTTCCGGTCATCCAGGAAGGAATTCCATGGGTGGTTGGATGGGTGGTTGTTGGGGTTGGGGTTAGGATGTTAGAGGTATGGATGCTTTGTGTAGCCAGGCCCTCTAATGTAAACAAGATAAACAACACAAAGCTTTTCATTGTTTTAAATGAAAGAACAAGGTGTATGAGAGAGGTAATGCTTGCTGCTTTAATTTCACCAACATTTCAAGTTTCAAAGGGGAAAATTCCAACTAAACAACAAGCAATCTGCTTGGATTTTCTGCTTTGTTTTTTAAGTGTCTATCTGCCACAGCTGGTTGTTGGTCAGGGTGACCCCGGCCCAGCAAAGAGGTGGTGCTTGCTATGCAGCCTTATGAGGACAAGTGCTGCAAGGAAGAATAAAAAGACAGTGAAAGTCATGTTACATTACGCATGTGAATCAGGGACCCAGAGTCTGGAGGAAGAGTGAAGAGGCTCAGAGTCTAAGCTGCTTGAAGTTAAGTTTCCACAGTCACTGATGATTTTGGGGTCAGGTTCACTGAGTTTCCTGGAGTCCAGAGTCAAGCTTTTTCAGCTGATGAGCGCCATAGAGATGCTGCTTCCATTTTCCAGCAGGACCTGGTTCCTGCCCACAGCGCCAAAAGGATCTAAATCTGGTTATATGACCATCAACATGTTTCATACAGTTGGTTCAGCAAAAACAGTGAAAAATATTTGTTATGCTAAAATCCAGATGGAGGAACATCTTCTTACCAACGAGTTGACTTTCTAACAGGTTGGTCATGGAACTGGATTTACTAAAGACCACTCTAGAGAGGCTGAGTCTCTGAGAAAGAAAATATGTGAAGAGGAACCATTTTTCTCATTCAACAAGAAGACTTTTCCCTTTGATGTCTTTGAGTTATTCTCTTCTGTGTATAAGAGGCAGGGTAAACATGAAGTGCTGCCTTTTTTTCTTTGTCTATGATGTCATTTAAGAGCAGTTCTTTAACAGGAAAAAAAAAATCAGGCTGAATTCTATTGTCTTTTTAAGATGCTAAGAAAGTGACATTCTTTGTTGACTTGATTGTCTCATCCTCTAGAATATTCCGATAATCATAATAGTAGCAGGAAATGGAATGACAAGCTGAAGAAGTGCTCTTCATCATGCCTTTATTGTTCTGTTGAGCAGATTCCTCCATGTCGCTGATAAAGCCCAGACGTCCTTCACAGCCTGCTGTGACGTCATTGATGAACACATTTTCATTTCTAACGTCTGAAATGAGGATCCTGACCTCTATAAGATCCTCTGCATGGAGCTGAGAGTCGGCAGGGAGGGAGATGTTAGAGGGTGAGTTTGAAAGGGAGCTGAATGTGATGGAGGTTAAAGGCAGACATTAAAGAGAGAAACTGAACAGAGGAGAAGAGAAGAGGAGTCCATTACAGTGAGGATCTAATTCATAAGTCTCTCAGTGATGGGATCTTGCTCTGATAGCCTTTTGCCCCCAGTGACTCTGGGAGGAGAGATATCGAGCCGCCTCCTCTAGCCCGGGGTGAATATTCAATCTGAGGTCATCTCTGAGTGGACAGCTCTCGTATCTGGATGGATATTTCCTCAGGGTGTGTTACAACCGAGCAACTTCTTAAAGAGTGGATCAGCAATCAGGCTAAAAACCTCAAGATTGGAAGGAAAAAGATGTACCCTTAAACACTTTTGGTCCTTTAAGAACAGTTATTATACTTGCGTGGTGTTTCGTAAACATTTAGAGCCTTCAAATATTTGATTTAAGCATTCTCATTCATTATTTAGTGCATGCTTTACGGTGGGTGCACTCTGCAAATATCTGGACTCAGGTTGTGCAGATTTTCTAACCTCTACATATTCATTTGTTCTTGAAATTTCTGGATCTGTCTAAAACAAATCAAAACACTCTGTTCTAGAAACAACACCAGATCTTTTTAAGATGTGTTGAAACAATGAGGTCAACACATCAGGATCCTCTGACTGCTTCATAACAGGTGGAGGGGCAGGGCCTCAAACACCAAGGTCTGCCCTCATGGGGCTGGTCCATCAGAGAAAGTGGGGTTTGTGGAGTGAGGAGTCTTAAAGAGACAGAAGCTAAAAGAAAGTTTTTCGGACAGAAGCTGAAATCAGAGTCCAGAGAGACTAATTGAGATTTTTATGAGCTGTGAATCATGTCAAGATACTACGTGGAAACCAGAAGAACAGAAGAAGACTGAACTCTTCCATACCCCCTCTTTTCACTCCAAGCATCGCCTTGCGGGCAAAAACCACAACCTGTGTAATCGTCCTGGAAAAGTGGTTGCATCTGCATGCTCATAGGCTGAGCATAGCTGGAACGTAAGGTCCTTTTGTGTTATTTTGATATTTTTTGGTGGGATTTATTCAAGACCAACTGTAGACACAGGAGACTCAGGAGACAGTGATAGCTCCAATTGAAAAGATTTGAATCGGGGCGCAGATGGCCTAGCGCACCATGAGGTTTGCCCTCGAGCGGGTGGTCAGGGTTCGAATCCCACCTGTGGCCTGTTTCCCATGTCATTCCCCACTCTGTCCCCCTTCCTACTCTATCCACCGTCCTCCTCTATCCAATTAAAGGCAGAAAAGCCCCCCCCCAAAAAAAAGAAATAAAAAAAAAGCTTTGTATCAATGAGAAGCCACACTACAAAGTGGAAGAGCACTGTGCAATGACAAGTCAGCTCAAACCAACCATTCTGCTGCAGTAGCATATATCACCCAAGATGCCAAAGTTAGAGCGAAGTTTGTTTTTCTTTCTGATGCAGTGCACCTGTGAATGCCCACAGCCTAAATAACTTTTTTTTGAGACATATTAAGTCGAAGAGAATATTTAGAAATGGCCAACATCGGGGAGGGGGACTTTGATTCCAATATCAGTCCTGTTCAACTGATCAAGTGAAGTCAGACTAGCCTGGGGTAGAACTTTTCACAGAGGATACAGAAATCCATGCAGCACATCTGGTCTTTAACCAGCCCAAAGCAGCACCTGTCACTCTGCTATTAGTTACCCTTCACTGGCTTCCAGAGGCAGCACCAATAAAACGCAAAGCTCTTCCTCTGGCTGAAAAAACAGTAACAAGAACGGCTCCAGCCTACCTGGGATACCTCATCCAGGTCTACACTCCCTCTCTCCCGCTGCGCTCTGCCTGTTGAAGACGCCTGATGCTCCAAGCACAGTGTGACTCTAAATCTCTAACCAGACTCCTCACCTGTTGTTACCAAATGGTGGTATGAGTTACCAAACTCCATATGATCCACTGAGTCCTTTTCTTCTTTAAAGATTCAGATTTTTTAGGATGTCTGAAGGCTCAACTGTTCAGGGAATATTTACGAGAAAATTATGAGGACCTCAAACACCACTTTAGTTTTTTCACAAGTTGATACTAAAGATGTTAAGTTGTTGAAACACAGAACCTTAATTTTTTTGCAGTAGCCGTAATGAGTTCGTATAAGTAGCCTTTACTCAAAATTATTCATTCGCACAAATGACACTAGTTATTTGAACTTAACATAATTTGTTATTACCAGTCAAAATTCTACACTGCAAATAAAATCCTGTTGTTTTCATGGTAAAAAAAGCTGGCAGCTGTGGTTCCAGGGAAATTTTGTGAACTATACAGCACAATTGCGAAGAACTTGAGTTAAAAACTTAACATTCAATCAATTCATGTTTAGTAATGTTATTATTAACCAAGAATTACATTTCACCTTGTAGCCATGAGTGAGGAAGGCACACAGTGGACGTTAGAGGTGATCTTTGCCCTGGTAAATCCAGGCTGTCTATGCTCCATGGTTTGGAACAGATGTCTGTGGCATGGACTGGGTGTCAAGGAGAATAATTGATTAGAGTATTTTCCTCTGTGAAATTCTTAATCAACATTCCTGTGAATATTTTGTTTTATCCTTAATTTGAACAAGGAGATTTTACAGTTCTTGTTTGGCATTTGTGGCTGCCCATCATGATCTACATGTTGGATTGTAATACATGACTGTAAGTTACAGTAAAATGCAGGTCGGGGATGTTGGTCTGCACCCTGGAGTCTACGTTACAGTGCGTAGACAGCATATGTGTCCTGCATGACCCCCCCCCCTATACAGCGGATCTCATGTCCACTGTGTGCCCTCCTCACTCATGGTTACAAGGTTTGGTAAGGAATTAGGTTCAATTCAATTATATCTGCAGATTAATTTAATGCTTTCTACACATTGTCTCTGTAACCTCTCCCATCATTACCACTCGACATACCGCTTTAACTCTGCTTAACATTATCAGTGTATTGCTCCTTTCAGCTGCACAGTACAAACAACTAATTTGATTTAGTAGTGACAATTTCTTTTTTCATACCATAAAATATTAAGTCATGACTTGTAAAAAGTTTAAGTTGTAACAAAATTGAGGTTTCACAGTGTACAACCACTATCACGGCATGTTAAGTGTTAATTTAAAAAAAATAAATGAATAACTTGTGCTCTTGGTAGGAGTGAGGAGTATTTTCAACAGTTATTTATAAAGTTATTAAACTGATGAGTTTGTTCATATAAAGGCGTGGCTGACCGTCTGATAGGTGGACACCAGGCGCCTGGAGGAAAAGACCAGCCTCATGTCAGGTTGAGTCATCATTTTCGTGTGTCACAGAGGCTTCATCCTTGGTTAATACAGATTTCGTTCAGAAAATTTAGGTATTAACTGGCTGTCTATTGGCTTATTATTAGTCACATGACTCCTTCAGGAAGAACTAACTGTCCACCAGAATGTCCTCTTCATCTCTGCTGCAGGATGCTCTGCTAACTGTTCCCCTTCTTTCATGTTGCACAGAGACAGCTTTGGTTCACAATCTGGGGCAGCCGTGATGGTTATCTCGGGAGAAACTCTGAATGACACAGATTTCAATCCCCGTCTCTGCGGACATCGATGCTGCTGCCTTCTATTTAAAAGAGTCTCTTTTTGAAACCATTAATAATAAATGTACACTGAAAAATCTCAGCGCTGATTCAGTCTGATACAAGCCATAAAAGTTTAGTTTTCAAATAATCTTTGACAGCAGGAGGACTCATTACGAGACCGTCTGGATAATCCTGAAATCATACTTTAACATTTAAAACAGTCTCTATGAGTTTAGGCAAACCTCCACCAGCTCTGCAGTCGCATTTTCTCTCCGTATGGCTG